>JAXCLR010000023.1:48440-64408 GCA_035584095.1 Annona squamosa | reverse complement strand
TGGAGTCGACTTCGTTTGCGACTTGGCTTCCCAAGTCGCAAGTGGAGTCGACTTGGCCTGCGACTTCACCTGCTCTTAGTCGAGGATGGAGTCAACTTTGGGATCGACTTCACCCTAAGTTGAAGTCCAAGTCGACTTAGAAATCGACTTGGCTATTTCATTCCTTAAAAACATTCAACAAAATCATTAGTATCCACATTATACTCAAATTTAACTTTGTTAATCATCAAAACTCATGCTTTGGTCAATTTTGGATTGTTTTAAACATTATTTCGAACACGTCCATGTGTGGGCCACCTTTTCAAGCTCCTTTGAGCTAATCCATTAGTCGTTAAATCATGCTACTAATCACTTGATTTTATCATGAATTTTTTTATTTTGAATAATTCATAAAATCCATGTGTCATTATCTCCTTTTAACACCTCATTTATGCCATTAAAAATATAATTAATCACCTTACTTTAACATAATAACAAGCTTACTTTTTGATGCACAAAAATCAAAGGTATACACCTTATTTTTGTGAAACCATGATCTCATCATCATTAGCTTAATCAAAGCATCTCATTGCATGGATCTCATAATTTTTACCGTTCATTTCAAATTTCATCTCAATCCAACTTTTCTAGCTCAATTTATGCTCATTTGAAACCATATACTGAAGTGATGCTTATGGCAAGTTTTGCAAGGTGAGGTACTCTTTCCTTTGTAACTAGATTACTCCTTTCCATCCATTGTCTTCTCATCCTTCCCTTTCTTAGCCCCATTTTCCTTAGGAGTCGAGAAAAATTGCTCTTGAGCTTGCCTAAGCTCCTGTGTCCTCATGGACTCCATTTTTAATGCCCTAGCTCTTTCTATACTAGAGGCATAATCTTTTATTAGTAATGGGGCTAGTCCCTCCCTTAATTTGGGTCTCAACCCATGTTAGAACCTCTGTGCCTTATTCTCTGGCATATTGGTGATCTAAGGTACATACCTAACCAAGCATTGAATCTTGTTGCATATTCAATCACCATCATCTTGCCTTGGTAGGCTTTCTCAAACTCTATCACTTTTTGGCTCTGTAAGCCTACTGGAAGATATTCTTTATTAAATTTTTCTAAAAATTCTTATCACATGACCTGTTCTGGATGTGGCATCATAACCATCAATGTTTCCCACCATTCATAGCGTCTTTAACTAGCAGGTGGGCAGTACATAAGACATTTTGTAGATCATTGCAGGGCAAGATCCTAAATAATGTTTTGATTTCCATGATCCATTGTTCTGCAATGATAAGGTCTTATTCCCCAGCAAACTTAGGGGGTCATTGAGCAAGGAAGGCATTAATAGCCTTTCTTTCAGCATTTAGGAGGGCATTTTCTATACCTCTACAAAAATTGAGTTGGCTGATGGGTCGAGTCTTTCCTCATTATCACCTTGCAGTGGGGCTTGCCGATTTCTTTCCCACATACCTTGTATCATTTCGGCAGCCTAATTGTCCATTGTTGTGTTGCCTTTTCTACGGTTGCAACTATCCTTTCTTCTATCTGCCTTTCTTGTTTAGCTCTCCTTTTTACATGGAATTTAGAGCTAGCCTCTTTCCATCCCTGACGGGTCCCTGACGTCTGTCATTCTCTATTTTCTCCTTCTCCTGCCTATTTACCAATCCTTGCTCTAATACCATCTTTTGTAGCACCCCAGTTCCTTACTTTGGGATCTTATCGATTGGTAAATGTGGGTCAGGATTGTTGTCTCATCATGAATTTTTAACCATTCATAAAAAATTTCATCTAAATCCGACGCCTGGATTGCAAATTATAAAATTTTCTTTAATTTTTCACTAAAATCCAAAATTGGATTAAAATATCAAAAAGAATTGCTATTTCATCTTGTAGTGATTAAATTCTCTTTTTTTGTGATTAGGTTAATCCAAGTGATTAACTCTTAATCATATGTCTTAATCCCACGTGTACTATTCATGTGCACTATTCATCCAAATTTCATAAATAATTATTTTTTTAACATCTATTTTCACATAATTTCATACCCATGAATATACATTTTTTAAATATATTACCTAAGATTTACAACCCTAGGGTTTTATACACGTGTCTCAAATCGGGATTTCACAGCAGAAAACCAAACATATCATTTTTACATACTTTTAGATGTACTTGCTATGTGTTAAACAATCAAAAAACTAATTTGGATAAATTAGATGCTAAAAGCGACGAGACAATTTTACTTGGTTATTCATCAAATAGCAAAGCATATAGAATTTTCAACAAAAGAAATCAAATAGTAGAGGAATCAATACATGTTATTTTTGATGAATTTAACCAAACTCCGAGGAAGGAGGATGAATTAAGTGATACAGATGATATATCAAAGAAGATCAACATGAGCAACAAGAAACCGAGCCTAAGCAAGAAATATTTACGAAGAAAAGGGTAAGTGAAGGTAACAATTCTTACAAACCTCCAACTGATTTAAAATTCAAAATTGACAATCCAATAGAGCAAGTTATTGGCAATATCTATGAAGGAGTAAGGACTAGAAGGTCAAAATACAATATTTGTAGACAATATGCTTTTGTGTCAAAAATTGAACCAACAACTATTGATCAAGCTCTTAATGATGAAAATTGGATCACTGTAATGAAAGAAGAGCTAAATCAATTTGAAAGAAACAATGTATGACATTTAGTTTTTAGACTCAAAGATTGCACTATTATTGGTACCAAAGGATATTTAGGAATAAATTAGACGAAAGTGGACTTGTAATATGAAATAAAGCCAGGCTAGTAGCCAAAGGTTTTTCCCAAGAAGAAAGAATTGATTTTTAAGAATCATATGCACCTATGACTAGATTAGAAGCCATGCGTATTCTACTAGCATTTGCTTCTCACATGGATTTCAAATTATTTCAAATGGATGTGAAAATCGCATTTTTGAATAGATACTTGAATGAAGAAGTTTATGTTTAACAACCTCCAGGATTTGAAGAAATGATCAATCAAAATATGTTTACAAATTAACCAAAGAATTATATGGACTAAAACAAGCTCCACGAGCTTGGTATGAAAGGTTAAACAAATTTTTTATTGATTATGAGTTTCAAAGAGGAAAGGTTGATACTACGTTATTTATCAAGTATAAGAGTAAAAATATTTTGATTGTTCAAATTTACGTAGATGATATAATATTTGGTGCTACTGACGAAACTCCGTGTCAAGAATTTTCTAAGATTATGCAGAGTAAATTTGAAATGAGCATGATGGGAGAATTGAATTTCTTCCTTAGACTGCAAATTAAGCAACAAGTCGAAGGAATCTTTATAAATTAGTCCAAGTATATCAAAGAAATGTTAAAAAAATTCAAAATGCAAATTATCAAGGGAGCAAACACACCAATGAGTTCAACAATCAAGATCGATACAGATGAAAAGGATAAATCTGTCGAACAAAAACTATATAGAAGCATGATAGGATCTTTGTTATATTTAACTGCTTTAAGACCAGATATTCTATTCGGTGTTTGCATATGTTCTAGATTTCAATCACGTCCTAAAGAATCACATTTAATTGCTGTAAAATGAATTTTTAAATATTTAATAAACACCACTAATCTTGGACTATGGTATCCAAAAGGGTCAACTTTTAATCTAATTGGCTACTCGATTTGAATTTTGCTAGATACAAAGTAGATAGAAAAAGTACTAGTGAAACATGTCAATTTCTTGGAAACATGTTGGTTTCATGGTATTTAAGGAAACAAACTAGTGTAGCTCTATCTACGGTGGAAGCCGAATATATAGTCACTGGGAGTTGTTGTACTCAGCTACTTTGGATGAAATAATAACTTAAAGATTATTACGTTGACTATCATAATATTCCAATTAGATATGATAATACAAGCGCAATTTGTTTGACTAAAAATCTTATATTACATTCTAGAATCAAGCATATAGATGTAAGGCACCATTTTATTCGTGAACATGTTAAAAATCATGATATTTGTTTGGAATATGTGAAAATTGAAGATTAAATTGCAGATATTTTTACTAAACTTTTAACAAATGAATCATTTTATAAAATTAGAAATAATATGGGTATGATTGAGTTTGATTAGAAATAATAAGATAGGAGGAGTGATCCTAGAAAGTCCAAGTCAATAGGCCAATTTGACTCCGGATGTCCCAAGTCAACTTCGGTGAAGTCTACTCCAGAAAGTCGAAGTCGACTCCGTATGGGCGAAGTTGACTTTGGTTAGGGCAAGTTGCCTTTAGCGCGCGACAATCCATCATCCCGCCTTCCTTCTTCTTCCTTCTTCCATCTTTCTTTCTTTCTTCTTCCTCTCTCTTTCCCGCGTCAGTCCCTATTCCTCTCTCAAATCCCTCACCTCTTGAGCTCACTCTCTCCCTCTCACTGCTCTCATCTCCTCATTGCTCTCAGCTCTCTCTCTCCCATTCTCTCTCTAGCTCACTCTCTCCCTCTCATTGCTCTCATCTCCCTCACTACTCTCAGCTCTCTCTCCCGTTCTCTCTCTCCCTGTCTTTCAACACTCTCTCTCTCGTTCTCTCCCTCCCTCAATCTAACTCTCTCTCAATCTCTCTCAATCTCTCTCTCTCAGACTCCCACTCCATCTCTATCTCAATCTCTCTCTCTCTCTCTCTCAACTTCCCATTTGCAAAACCCATTTCAAAAATCCAAATGGCACCCAAATCGGCTACAAGACTACCCAAATTAATTGTCTTTAAACCATCCCTAAGGCCAGTACCCAGACAATCTGGATCTCAATCTAAGGAGGAAATTCCTAGGAGGCAAAGAATTCCATCCAAGCAAACCCGAGAAGAACCATCTACATCTACCAGTCATCAAGTTCGATTCCAAGCAGGAACTCCAACCACGTCAGCTCCAAGGGAGGAGGAATTACAAACTCTGGTAGTTTCGAAACAGGTGCTAGAAGAAAGGGTACCCCAACTCTAAAGGGCCAGGTTTTGAAAATGTCAACAACCTACTTTAGAACTGAGCAATAACACAGTAGAATCTACAAACACTTTTACGAGCATAAGATTTTTGTTCCAAAGATCATAGATTTCAAATTTTTGAGTGATTATGAATTTGGGATAGAAGAATCACTAGATTTCCAAGGATGGACAAAGTTGTTAAAAGCTTATGATAGGGTGTATCCCGATTTAACACGCCTTTTTTACAATCTATGGGATCAACAGTATTTTAGCACATTTGTAAAAGGTGTCGAGATTTATTTGGGTACAGTGGGGGTCCAAAGCTAAGATCATGCCCTTATGAAAATTGGCAGAATCCTAAAGTACCATTTGAGGATGAACAACTACTCACCGACCAATCTCTAACCCAAATGTACAATCAGCTCACTAGGAGCAATAAATACCACCCTGGGATCAAGTTTCTCCATTATATGGATTTATCTCAAGTTGAGAGTTCTGAGATTACTGATTGCCCATTACATCTACCCCAATGGAGGAGGTAAAAATCAAGTGAACCCATAAGAGGCCGAAATTTTATAGAAAGTCGTAAATAGGGTCAAGGTTAGTCTTCCCATACTCTTTCTTGGAGCTTTAGTCTCAAGAAAGGACAACCCACAAGGGATTTTGCCGTATGGGGCATGGATCACCAAGATCCTTGAGTTTTATCACATAGACATCAATGGTGAGCCATTCGAGGTACTAAAGCCCACAAATGCAATCAACAAGGCTTTACTCTAATGTAGGAAGATCAATGTTGATCAGTTTAGAGAAGAAAGAATCAGGGAAAGGATGGGAGAATTGGCTCCAGAAGAAGCCGAAGGAGCACAAGCTGAGGGGGAGTAGCCCCCGCCATCAACCGCAGCCATAGGAAGCTCCATCTTCACCACCTGAAGTCCCGATTGAGCTAGCATCGCCTCAATCACATGGATCCTATTCACCACGAGGCTCGGAGATCCCAAATTTGGCTCCAAGACCACCTTCTTAGGACACTTTGGTGAATGCTATACGGAAACATTTGGGGCAGCTGGAGGATAGGCTGACCTCATAGATTGTCGGGGTTCTCAATGTAATCATGAATATGCATACCAAGCAGGATCATATGGACTAGGAGCTCTAAACTATCCAGTACAGACTTGCATCAGGAAGCAGCCGGATTTGACCTGTACCCGACCCAGATCCCCTTGTGAGTGAGTCAGTACGACGAGAGCCTACATCTCAGCCTGTCTCATCTTTCTACTCAGCTCACATTCGACCCACTCCACCCATCCGATAGGCTACATATCCAATATTAGCATTTCTATTTGCCAAATCTCAGATTTTTTATCCCTATTTTTTATCTATTGACAAAAAGGGGAAGAATAGTTGAGTCTCTAGTTTTTAGGAGTCGAGTCATGGGTTGAGTAGTTTGTATTTATAGGTTTGCATTTTTGCATTTTGTATGAAATGTTTTGATTATATATGAAAAAGTTTGTTTATGTTATGTTTTTGTACAAATTGAAATGGTTGAGTGAATGGTCTTAACATGTGATCTATATGATATATGCAAATGTTGTAAATGAAATATGTATGTTAATTTCATTAAGTTTAAACTACAAATGACCTATGATTATCCTAAAATACTAAAACAAGATAAAATGGTACGTTTTAAAGACATTGAAAGGTATACACTCAAATTGGTTTTATCAATCATCAAAAATGGGAAAATTGTTGGAAACAAGTGTTGGAATCAATAGTAAAATAAGCAAAGTCTATGTTTTGATGATTAACAATTCAATTTGAGTAAGTTTTGGCTACTAACATATTTTGTGAAATGTTTAAAGGATATAAAAATGAAAAATATGAAGTCTAACAGGTCAAGTCGACTTAGGCATCGACTTAGGTCAAGTCGATCCCCAAGTTGACCCCGGGTGTGACTTCCAATAGTGTTAAATTTAGGCACAAGGACAGGAAAAATCGCAATCGCAGTCGACTCCACCTACGACTTGGGTGAAGTCGCAGACCCAAGTTGACTCCAGCATAGACTTCAAATGCAATTTTATGGCAAGCGTTGAATCTGAGGAGCAAAACTTGCCAAAGTAGCACACCAAGTCGACTCCATCTGCAACTTAAGCAAAGTCGCAGACCAAGTCGACTCCAGTATCGACTTCGAAGAACCTAGAACATCCAGCACTGAATTTGGGAATTCAAAAAGTGAAGTCGCATACCCAAGTTGACTTCGCATATGACTTGAGTGAAGTTGGAACCCAAGTCAACCAAAGCATTCGACTTGGAATAGAAACGAAGATAAATCAAGTCCAAGATAAGCTGATTTACATGAACAAATCAAGGAATAATCATTTGGACATTTTTATGAAATCCAAGATTCAAGCATTCCAACTTCAAGATATGAAGTTGAAAGATTTCAAGAAAAGATGATCATACTAAGTTTCAAGTTAAAGAAATCAGTGGAAGAATAATTAATGTGAAGAATATCAAGCAACCAAGGTCGTTTCCAAAGATTTCATGTTCATCAAGCAAGTACAGAAAGTGAAGTCGCACCCAAAGTCGACTTCACCTGCAACTTGGGCCGAGTTCAAGACCAAGTTGACCTGGGGAGGAACTTGAGGAGCTTGTTGAAAACTGAAGTCACACCCGAAGTCGACTCCAGTTTGCGACTTAGGTGAAGTCACACCCAAAGTCGACTCCATCTGCGACTTGAGTTGCAACGTTCGGAAAATTCAAACGTTGGCGCATTAAATTTCTTCCACCCTTATAAATGGACATTCAAATGAATATGAAAGCGAGAAGAAAGAGCAACGACTAAGATCTAAATTTCATCTTCTCCTAGCTTTGAGTAATCTATACAAGTTTTGAAGGAATAACAAGCTCCAACTTATTGCATGTTCCAACGCTGATCAAATCGACTCTTCTATGAGTTCTTCCACGTGCTGTAACTTGCCTATGTAATCTGTAAAGTGTAGATCTCCTTTCTTTGTAAAGTGTAGATCTCCTTTCTTTACAATTTGTTATTTGGTTTTGATACTTGGTTTGATATTGGTGTTTCAAACTAAGTGGTTGCAAAGTAGCGGTGTGAGTTGTGCTGTGAGTTGTTTATGCCCCTTAGAGTTGAAATCTAGAAAAAAGTTGAGGCTCTAGTTGTATTTCTGAAATATATAGTGGAACCCAAGTCACAAAGGGTGTAAGCTTGGAAGAGTGGAGTAGGAAAAATTGCCCGAACCACTATAAAAACTTGTCCATTACTGTGATTTATATTTCTGTTTTGATTATCTTATTACTCTCCATATTTTTCATTTATTTCAGTAAGGGGATTGAATTAAACCAGGGATAATTTTCTGTTTAAGTGAAAATTTTTAAATACCCAATTCACCCTTCCCCTCTTGGGTAATTGCCATGAACACGGGACCAACAAAATCTTGACCCTTAATCCATGATTTTTGATAGATCTTGGATTACTGATCATGTTCATCATAAAATTTTAGTCATTCATAAAAAAAATTCACCTCAATACGACGTCTAGATTGCAAATTATGAATTTTTCTATGTTTTCTTCACAAAAATCCATAAAAATTGAAAAATTAATATTTTAATCCAAAAAATACTTTTGTCCTTTAGTGGGAAGCTTCCTTTTTCGTCTTTTATGATTAAGTTAATTCAAAGTGATTAACTTAATATATTTCTTAATCCCATGTTTCACTATTCACATTTACTATTCATCCGAATTAACTTTCCATAATTAGTTATTTGATCTTTCAATGCAATATATTGTAAAATATCATTAATATATATTTCATATAAATATTATTATATTACTCAGGATTTATAATCCTAGGGTTTCATACACATTCCTAAAATTGGGGTTTCACAGCTAAGCACGTAATTTTACGCTTAATCATATGTAAAGATTGGATTATGAAAATATCGATGAAATTAAGTTGAAAAATCGATTATCATCATCAAAATGCAAAGATGGTTTCAAACGAGCATAAATTGAGCTAGAAAAGTCAGATTGAGATGAAATTTGAAATAAACGGTTAAAATTATGAGATCCATGCAATGAAAGGCTTAGATGCATGGATCAAGCTAATGATGATAGGATCATGGTTGCACAAAAATAAGGTGTATACCTTTTATTTTTGTGCACCAAAAAGTAAGTTTGTTATTATGTTAAAGTAAGGTGATTAATTATATTTTTAATGGCATAAATGAGATGTCAAAAGGAGATAATGACACATGTATTTTATGAATTATTTAAAATGATAAATTCCATGATAAAATCAAGTGATTAGTAGCATGATTTAATGGCTAATGGATTAGCTCAAAGGAGCTTGAAAAGGTGGCCCACACATTGATGATCAAGGGGCCATATAATTGATTTTTTTAATTTTTAAAAAATTCAAAATGTATATTTAAATGACCTAAGCAGCTAGGATAAGATGTGGACATGATTTTGGGTTGATTTTGTGGCAAGAAAATGCCAAAAAGTCAATAATAAGTGGACCCTATCAAGTGGACAACAACATGGAAGCAAGGAGAGGTGCACGATCAAGGCAGCTTTTGGGATTTTTTATGATTTTTTAAAGGCTAAATGGACTCCTAAATGAGCTTCTAACTAGGGTAATTAACTGTACATTAATTAAAGTTTCCATTTTGTGGAAAAGAGTTGAAAAAGGGGCTGCTAAAATGGACATGATCACATGGGCAATAAATGGACGGCAGGAGATGTGGACGACTAAGCTGTTGTATCTAATTTTTTATGATTTTTTAATAAGTTAAATGGTCGCCTAAGTAGGCTATTATCGAGGATGGTTAATTTCCCATTAATTAAAGCAAAATTCGTCGTGGAAAAGATGTGCAAAGCTGCAACAAAGTGGACATTCCAATGGGGACAGCTTAATGTCCATTAATGATATGGATTTTTGTTCAATTTTTAGTGGATAATTATCAAATTTAAATAGACCATATTTTGCCATTTCATTAAAGGGGATAAATATATATTTAATTAGCTGCAAAATGATGAGGCAAATGGGGCCCACGAAGCTGAAAAATACAGCATATATATGAAGTACAGTCCATAAGCTAAGGGGTTAGAAAAGAGAAAATTTTTCAAAGGAGCAAATCCTTTTCCAGCAGCTATGCATGTCCCCTTCTCCAGCAGCAAGGAAAGGAAGAAAAATCAGAGAAAATGCGAAGTTAAAATGGAGAAAAAAATGGGATTCAAGCAAGGAAAGATGAGTCCAAGATGGATCCAATACATGTAAGTATATTCCATGATTTGAACTCTTTAATTCTATATTTTTCACCTCAACTTATGGGTCATGGATTTGATTCATAACAAATCCTTAAATCATGATTCATGATGCCCTTGATTAGGGTGTTGATTAAGGATTGAATGAAAAGAATGAAAACATGGGTTCAAGATGATGAAAATGGAGATTTGGGTGGAAAACGAGTTGATAATCATGGTTGAAATTTTCTTAAACGCCCATAAGATATTGCTGTTTTGATATGTAATTATGCTTACATGATGATTCATGATTTGATGAATTATATATGTTGATTTGGGCTTAAGTTATGAATTGTAGAAAGGATATGGATTAGGATTTCATATATGACCTGATTTCTATGTTTTATATTAAAAATCATATGTGAATGAGCCCAAACGATTTATGGATATTATGGAGGGTAAAATACCCTATGTTTAAGGTACTTCAAGTGTCCAAAAGGGTTTGAAAATATTATCTCTAAATCTAATTTTATGGGCATATGATTGGACACGTCAAAACGGGTCAAATAGATATCCAAAATGTGTATGGAAGTTGCTGTTTCACAAGAAAACGAGTTTTAAAATTTAAATATGTGTTAAGAACCAAAATTTGGGTTAAGAAAAGCATAATTAATTGCTAGAATTAAGTGATTAGAAATCTGTTTTGAATTAAGTATTAAAACAGACGTTGAAATGGTGAAAAAACAAGTTCTAATGTTGCTGTTTTGGAACCCCTAAGATGAATGGATTATAAATCTGAAATTAAAAGCTAAATTATATGTTAATTAAGGGGTTTAATCATGCTGATTAAGGACATAAGTTGCTGTGTCGAAAAATTTTAAGAAACATATGATTTATGTGTTGTGAAATGGATGTATATGAAGAGATAAATATGAATAAATGGTATATGGTTTATGTAATTTGTTAAAATGCAAAAATGCATAAAACAATATGATGCAAAACATGGATGATGTTGCTGTTTAGATAAATAATGATAATCTCAAGTTTTAAGATTAATATTTGAAAATTAAGACATTAACTAAGTGCTTAAGAATGAGCACAATGTGTGAAATGTGGAAAATATGTGAAAAGTTATAAGTGGAAGTAATAAACTTCCATATGATGTTAAATGAATAACTAATGAATGTGTTATGTTATATGGGAATGATAACTTAAAAATGGGTTTTAAAAATATGGTGAAATGAATGGTATAATGCATAAGTTATGATGTGCATGTACACCCAACTTAGAATTCAAGTGGGTTGTGAATGATAATGAAAATGGGTGGAAAACTAAGTTGAATACAAGCAAATGGAAAGTGTATAAATGCTATGTCATTCTTATATATATAGGCAAAGGTAAAGAGATAAGTGAGACGAAAAACTAAGCAAGAAAGGTACGCAAGCAGCTTTCTAAATGATATTTTTTTTAAATGTTTTCTAAGATATTTAAAGATGGTCATTCCTTACTTCAATATGTATTCAAATGTTGCTTACTGTTTCGTAAGTATTTATGAAAGATGATGAAGTATGGATTTATATGATGTTTCTTTGGAACAATGTTTAAAAGGGATGGTGCAAAGAATTTTCTACATGAGAATAACAAGATATCATGTGTAAGAGGTATATAATGCCGAGGTGAGTAAAGGTCATGCATGGAATGGAAGTCAAGCAAGCTAGTCGAGGTAGTAAGTGGACAAGGAGTCTCCCTTGACGTTACCAAGTCGGAAAGGACTAGCAAGGTAGGTTAATCGAGGTAGTAAGTTAACAAGGAGTTCCCCTTGACGTTACCAAGTCGGAAGGTCCGGCACTAAGGATGGAAAGGATCATGCTATGAAAAAATATTCCCCATGCTAACATACCATCACATAAAGGATAATATCATAAATGAAAATGATGAATTTGCACATCCAATGTTTATGAAATGCTCAAAAATTAGGATTTACGAATAGTTTACAGGAATGGTTTTCATGAATGATTTTTATGAATGATTTATGAAAGGTTTATGAAAAAGTTTCTACTCCGCAAGTAATTAATCACTTGCTAAGTGCCTTTACTGAATGGAGGAAAATGCTTTTAAAGAATGTTGCTTTCAAAATGAATTGCCTAAAAAATATATAGCTTGCTTATTGAGTTGAATTTCAACTCATGTTTTGTTTTCCAAACCCATAGACAGGTGAAATAAAGGAAGCAAGGAGCACAGGTGGAGATTCGAGAATGAATGAATTTCTATGAGTACCTGTGTATGAAACTAAGGGTTGAATGGTTATATGAATGATGACATTAAATAGTTATTCAATATTGTAGAAGGATTATGTTATGTTTTTATGCTAATGGATTGGCAAAAATTTTTTATGGATAAAGGCTAAGGTATGAAATATTATGATATGATTAAGTATGAAGATATGAGATGAGATGTGTAATTCTCAAATGATATAATGGCCTAAAATGGCATTTGATGAAAATTGAATGTATAAATGATATAAAATCCTAGGGAATTAGAATTAAGTGGATAAATATCTAATAAGAACCCGCCGCGTGATAAGGGCAACAATCTTGATTCACATTTACCAATCGATAGATGCTAGGTAAGGATGTGACGTCTTGGGCTTGGGCACCATAATGTATGACATCATCCTTCCAGTGAGAGTTCTTCATCTGTGAATGTGAGTGCATTTTGAGATATAATTTGCTCTACCATGTTTGCAACTGCCTCTAGTTCAACTTCTGTTGAAATGTAAACCTTATTTAAAACTTTTGTAAAAGCCTCATGGTGTAAGGTGGAAGTGCATAATAATTTCCATATAGAAATTTGTGCTCGCAAAGATTTCAATTGTGTGGCTATGTCATAGGTTGAATTTTCTCCTTTTTCAAAAATAGAAAAATTTTTATTTACCTCTCACCTATTTATCCTCCTATTTGGCTAAATGTTTCCTAGTATTTCCATAGTACCCGATGTGAGTCATAAGAAAATTTTTCATCTTGATCTGCGATTCTTAGGTTCTTAAAACTTAGTAAGATCAAAGTTTCTATGGTATTTGGGACATAAATGCATGAATTTCTCTGTGGTGCAACTTTTAAAACTATTTCAAGCTCTACTATTTGTATCATATTAACTTCATAAGTTTTATGTATTTTTTGGTGCTTATGTGATACTAAATTTATTACCCTTGAAACATCATTTCTATGTGTCAGCAAAGGATTTTATATAGCATTTTCATTTGGTATGTTATGATATACTTTAATCCTTCCTTCATCGATTAGGTCTTGGATCACATGTTTTAGCATGTTTTAGGGTAAAACATTGATCAATCGTGTGACCTCTTCCTTGATGATATGCGCAATATTCTTCTTCTCTATAATTATTTAGTAAAGGGTTAGGGGGTGATCTTGGTTATAATGGGCTTAGGATATTTTTCTTAGTTAGCATGTCAAGAATATTAGTATACGATACTGCTATCCTAGTAAAGTTCCTGAAAGGTTTTCTTGTCTCTCTTGGCTTTTCTCTTATAAGTGTCTCAATTGCGTTTACCTCTTGTGTTTTATTCCTAATATTGCTTGCACTTTTGATTTCTGGATTTTTCCTAGCAGCCCCATTCTGATAAGGCTATAGTGATATTACTCTTTGTCTTATCTCCACCTCCACTTGATCCCCTGCTTGAATTAGCTGAACGAAATTAGTGTAAGGATAAAAGATAAGATAGCCCAATATGCTAGGGTGAGTGGCATTCACTATTATAGATATTTGCTCGCTCATGGACAGAGGTACTTTCATTTTGGCAGCAAGAGCCTTCCATCGAGCGGCAAAATCAGAGAAAATTTCATTTGGTTTTTGTTTTAAATTTTCTAAGTCAACCCTTTTAGGTGTCGTGTTTAGTTTGTAAGAAAATCTATTTAAGAATACCAAGGACAACTCATCCTATGTTCTAATTTGCTTATAATCTAATGACGTATACCACTCTAAGACAACATTTTGTAGATTATGCTAAAACAAACATATTAAAATTTCTTCTTTTTTTACCAAAGGATATAAGATTCTACAATAAGCTTTTACATGTGCTCTAAGACATGAATCTCCTTCATAATAAGGTAAAGAGCGTATTTCAAACTTGTCAAGTAGACTAATATCGAGGAAAGGACATAAATCTTCTATTTTTGAGGATGGCAACCCTTCTCCACTATGTTGCCTTACTTTATCCTTTAGTTTTTTTAATTAAGACTGGAGCATTTCTTTTACTTTTTAATTTTATTCGTGATGTGTTTTAGAATAATCTCTTCCTCTTCGTAATGATCTGTCTTTTTCTTTATGTGTATTACTAGTGGAAGCGTCTTTCCTATTGTCCTCTTGGTTCCTAAATGTATTTAAGTTCTCTAACCTTTCTAGGACCGTAGATATCATTTCCTCTAATTTGTCTACCCGTTATGTTACACTAGTGAGATCTGTAATCGGGTGATTTGAGGATGATCCTCCCCTATTTTATGTTGCTTCAATCATGTTTATTTGACTTGCTTTAGACTTAGTGACCATTGAACTACAGGGTGGTAGTATTCCCTTTTTACGTGCTATTCTTACTATATAGGTAGATTTTTAATATCTAACTATACTTAAACTTTATAAATCCTTTCCAAAAAGGTATTAATTTCTTCTTTTACCCTTTTTTTTAAAAAGAATTAGAATCCTTTTCTTTTAAAAAAATTAAAAAACTTTTACTTTTTAAAAAAAAACTTAAAAAAATACGCTCCTTGAGCTTTTACTAAAAGATGGAAATTAACACTCCTAGTTGGTCCCCAGCAAAGTCACTAAACTGTAGTATGTGATTAGGCCTAAAAATAAAAACTATAACTGTAAACCAAACAGAAAAATAAGTGTATAAATGCAAGAGATAAGAGTAAATATGAGATACAAGTTAACGGTTAGCTGGTTAGATATGATGCGAGTTAGATACAAAAATTAAATGTGTAAAATAAAAAAATGTAAAAAGATATAGAAAAGGAGTTCAAGATCAAAAATGGAAAAAATATAAAAGGTTTAGACATGGGGGTTAAAGAAGGGAAATGCAAGCGTTAAAGCTTTTAGATGATGCGAGTTCTGAGAGATTTTTAAATGATGCGAGTTAGTCAAACACAAACATGTATCTCAGTTAGGCGCAATTAGTAGTTAATAACATGTGTACAAATGCTGATAAAATTTAATATATTAATTTTTAGAATCGCCACTAATCAGATAACAGTGGTTAGTCCGTGTACAATAAGGCACTAAAATACAAAGATTTTCTGGGTGTACTCACAACTAGAAAAAAATACAACTTTATTTTTCTAGTACATTAGTTCTAGGAATGTGAAAAATTAACATATATTTTTTATGTTAAGAGGGTGGAGGCGGAAAGTTAATCTCTGGGCTTTTTTTTGAGACCCTAACTCAATTTGGAAGTTAAATGCGAGTAGTTATTCCCATTGTACAAAATAAAAATTTTCTTATGATGATTTGATTTTATCCTTTTTATATATTTATTTTATAAACGTAACGACACATACCTGTTGCATAAGTACTTGAAAAAACAAATTTATGATCGGTTAAAAAAAGGGATCCAATCGTATGCACCCGGGTGCGTGCAGCCTCAACGCACCTGGGTGTACTACACTTATTTTTTTTTATTTTTTTTTGAAAATTTTTTCATGAAGCTGTTAATATAGGTTTATTTAACATATGTATCAA
>JAXCLR010000023.1:27350-42828 GCA_035584095.1 Annona squamosa | reverse complement strand
TCTTTGAGCTAAACCTTCATTAGATAGATAGTTAGGATGAATTGAATTATAAACTATATTGTTTCTAGGTTCTTAGAATATTCAGTAATGAATATTTAAGCTTATATATGATTGTATATGATTTACCTTTGCATATGTGACTTTAATACTTTTACAAGATTAGCTACCTTGTAAGATGATTGAATTGCTTGATTTATCCTTGGAAGAGAAAGATCTTTGCTAGACCCATGTGCAAGGAATAGGTTTCGACCTTTGTATAAGGAGAGTTGTTTAACAGATATGAATATACCGTTAAACCCTGTGTAGTCATTATACAGGTTATGAACTTATCATTTTCATTTCATTTAATGGCATGGGAACATAGCACTTAAATAGGGTATAATTAACTTTATATACTGTTGGAAAACATATATAAAGATATATGAACTTGGGCTAGTAAATCCATATGCAATCCACTTAACAAGAACCAGAGCAATATAGTTTAGATTTAAAGATTCTGATCTATCCATCTGTCATCCCTAATTAGTAAACTCGCTTTTAGTATCCAGAAGTCTCGTGATCTCTACTCTGATTTATCGTTGCAATAGTTAGTCTAGTTGAATCATAAACACCCAGAATTTTCCACCCATTGAAAGCAATTAAACTAATTAATAATTCTGGTTAATAGTTCCACGTGGGAATGATACTTTGCTCACTCTTTATTACTTGACACGGCACGTATACTTGCGTAAATAGTGCTCATTTTTATTGACATATACGTAGCTCGTTACAACCCTTTTTTCTTTTTGTAATAAATTTGTCGGTCTATAAACAAATTTCTTTCTCTTCCCCCCTCCTTTTTTTTTAAAAAAATAAAAATAAAAATAAAAATATTGGTTATGTTTGATTTCATAAATTGTTTTAGCCATTTGCAATTTTTTCTTCTTCTTCTTCTTTTTTTTTCTTTTGCCAAAAATTTTCCTATTTTTCTCTTTTCTTCTTTTTTTTTCTCTTTTTTACATAAAAGATGATATAATTTCATAAACAAAAATTAATCATATAATTGTAGTGTACCCATGATTCAAAATATACTTCATCACCTAGATAGGGTCATAAAAGTTTTTACATGAAAAATATATAGATCAAGGTTAAGATAAAAAAAAAATTTCTATGCAAATGCCTACATGAAAAAGGATTACATGCATATGCTTTATTGTTTTAAAAAAGCCTCAAAATAGGGTCATGAAAAATGTCTTGAGGCATAAAAATTTCCACAAAAGAAGAAAAAGGGAATTGCCTAAAAAAGATTATATGCATATGCATCGTCTTTGAATAGCTTATACGTGGAATATAAAAAAAGTTTATATGAAAAAAATATTTATGAAAATATTTTACAGGAAAATGATTGCTTATTGAGTTTTCATTCATGTTGTTTTCCCAAACCTTAAATAGGTATAAGGAAGCTTAAGCGATAAAGAACTTGATCATTTGAGAAAAGGTATGAGATGATATTCATGTGTGTGCTAAAATGATTACCTACGCTGTATGGAATGATATGACTGGAATTTTTAAGAATGTTAATATATGCAAACTTACTGATAATTATAAATTTTATGTGAACTAATGGTTGAATGTATGTATGTTGATTATTTGATGATGAATATATTTTACATGATTACGACCTGATCAAGTTGACAAGACCAATGATATTAGGGAACAAGATGAAATTTTATAAGTGATATGTGTAGTTGATGACAACTGCCAGAAGGTGAGATTTGGAATATATATATATATATAAGAAAGAAAAATCAATTAGTATTTTAAAAATGCTAAGTGCGTCAAATTACAAGTGTATCATTGCTTGTAAAATGAATGAAGTAGAATGTAAAGAGATGATGTGATGAAGGAAAAAAGGATTAAATGGAAAAAAAATTTAGACAAGATCCAATTTAAGAACCTACCGCGTGATCAGGGCAATAATCTTGACTCACATTTACTAATCAATAACAAACCCGAAGTAAGGCTTTGTGACGCCTTGGGTCGAGGGTGCAACAAAAACACTCACCATTTCAATTTTGTAACCCTTCTATGATATTCTTTCTCCTCCTGATCGATGCCACCTGATGAAAAAATGTTGAGTTTTTATTCCATAGAAACAGCTAATGAGCTTTTGCTCTTTGTTTCCACAAGATCTCCTCTACCCTTAAGAAGTCTATTTATTGATTTTTCCACCAGATTGATTCTATCATCTCTCCTTTTAGACAGAGGAAGAAAATTTAAATTTTGCAACTTTGTTTACTTTTCTTTCAATCTTTATTGGAGATTTACTCTTTTCTTCACATTCTATTCCAATAATTTAAGCCCATACTATTGGATCTTTCGGTTAACTCTCTCAACCATGTTGTTGCCTCTCTTTCTTTAGCCTAGAAAAGTTCATAATGAAATTGTTTTGGAGGTCTTTTGTTTATCTTCTCTATGTCCATTTGTAGCAATATAGACCCATGATTGAAATGTGCAACATCTAGGTGGAAGTTCTTTGCGAAAGGGAATAGGTTAACCAGCTTAAAGTCACCATCCCCCTTTCAATTCTTGCTTCTACTCTGTTTATCCCCCTTTTACCTTTCACCTCTAATATACTCAAACTTTCATTGAAATCTCTCATCATTATCAATGGTTCAAATCCTTGGGTTCCCTGCCTTTTCAACATATCCCATGATTGAGCCCTCCTCCCCTGTTTTGGGTTGCCATAGAAACTAGTAAACCTCCAAGTATGCCTTCCTCTATTTTTGCTGATTATTAAATCAATATGATTTTTTGAGAAGCTTTGAACATTTACAATCCAATCATCCTTTCAAATTAAAATTAGCTCTCCCTTTCTACCTTCATAACCAATTGAAAAATAGTTACAAAACTTCAATTGTCTCTTGATGCTTTCCATTTCCCTTCTCGATAGTTTTATTTCACACAAGAAGACAACTGAGTGATCTTTTCTCCTAATTAGGTCCAAGAGATTATGAATCGCCTATGAGTTTCCAAGCCCACAACAATTCTAAGATATAATCAACATTTAGCTTTGACAAGGCTGAGTTGAAAGTGCAAACTCCACCTCTTCCATCTAGTGCTCATTCCCCTTCTTGTGCTCAAGCTTCATTTTCCCCCTCTCATTTGTGGTGATGGAATGTCCCCCATTCGCCCCTATCCTCCTCTTCCTTTTTTCACTATCCACCGTCTCAGCTTTAACAAACTATACTTCCACCCTCGTTTTCTCTCATAACTTTCTTATCCACTTTTTGACCACCATTCTTACCCTTTCAATTAGCTTTTCTCCCTCTGACCATCCCTTTACCTCACTCTTGCCTCTATTTTCACCATTTATTTTCACCCACTATGCCCTTGCTAGATATGTGACTTTGGATCCATATTTCTAGTGACATTTTGTAGTGGAGGTGATTCATCTCCATCAACTCTAAATATAATCCTCTTTGTCCAATTTTCTACCGTCAGTTGAATACTCCAACTCATTTGCACTACTTCCTCTCCCCTTTCTTTTTTGAAAATCCTCCTTCCCCTTTCATGTTTCTTGCTCATCTCCTTTTAATTCATCATTGTTACTTATGCTCCCCTAACTATCTCTCTCATCATTTTCATCCCTTCTTTCCTTCTTCTCAATAATTCATATTCTTTGTACCAATTCCTTCAATTTGGCCTATGCCTAGACTTCTCCCTAACCCCCTATATCCCATCCCTACTAGTCCATCTCTTTCTCTCTCTCTCTCTCTCTCTCTCTCTCTCTCTCTTCTTAGACCCCTTTATTAAATTACCCCTTCCCAAATTTTGGCCCTTTATAGGTAGTCCTCATTCCATTCACCTTGTCATCCACACTTGGTATCATCACTTATCCCTTCCTTTTTCTTACTCTCCTTCCTTCTACTATCCCTTTCTGAATTCTTTCCCATCTCATCATTTTCCTTAACCCCACTTTGTATTTTGTGTAGCTTCCTTCCCCCAAAACTAATTTCCCATTACTTTTTTCTTCTTGTCCTTCCTCCTCATCAAAGAACGACTCATCCCCTTTCTCAATCTATATATTATCCTCCTATTTATCCAACCATCATCTTCACCATTGTTTCATGATAGGATCCCCTTTTGCTATACTTTCTTTCTTTTTTTATATGTTATTGCTCCATTCCTATCAATGTCCACCATTAATTCATCATCTCTAGGCCGACTTGCTCTTTCATTAAAGTATGGCTTTGGAAACGCCCTATTCTTTTGCCCTCCTTCCCCACTTAAACCTACTGGTTTGAAGCCTACTCTCAAGAAGCTTCCATAAGATATGTTGGCTTCTATAAATTCCCTCTCCTCATCATTTCTTTCACATTCTTTCATAGTGTTTCCCATTTTTCCATATAGGTAATAAACAATGGGTAATCTTTCATATTGGAATATTATCCATTTCTTTGAAGAGGAGCTAACATTAACAAAAATTTCTTTATGAGAAGCTCACTAACATGAATTTTTACTTGATTCTCAGTCTTGGATTGGCTAGTATTATCTCTAATTATGCTTGGAACAAGCCTCCAATCTGTTTCCCAAGCTCTAGTTTTGTCCACCAGAAAAAGCCTCTCCTTTATGTATAACCAGATTAAGGATGTAGAGAAATCTATTTCAACTCTATGAACTGGCCTATTTGTTAAGTTATTTTTATAGTATTTATTTTGAATGATAATTGGATAAGAATGTGAGTAATTGAGATCATTCGAGTTGAATGTTGATTGATTTAGATTGTCTATGTGAAAACACTCATCATTTGATGTTGTTGTGCAAAATAGGAAAATTACCTACGAATTCAATTTGAGTATGGTTAAATTAGCAAAATGTAATAGAAGCAAAATTAAAATATAAATTTAAGACTAATATTTAACATAAGCTACTATTAACAAATTACTGTTTGTGTGCATATTGTTCATGCGCATAAATCGAGGCTCAATTTGGAGATTCTATGCAAGTACTCCCCTCACCTCTATATAAACACTTGTGAAGAACATCTTAAGGCATCTTAAAACATCTCTTAAGCTAGATTTTGAGGTCTAGGATGGAAAAGAGTTGAAGTGCACGAGGTAAGAAGTGAGGCAGCGAGTTACTTGGAATGGTTGAGACATCATTGGAGCTTTTGATCACGGAACTTTTTCTTTCTTTCTTTCTTTCTTTTGATTTTAATTATCTTTCTTATGATGGATATTAGATACAATAGTATTTTGTATTTAATTTTAATTATAAACATGTTAGGTTAAACCTATTATCTAAGGTTTACAATGTAGTATATGTCTAATGTAGATTGTGGTTTGATTATTTAAGGTATTTAGTGTTAATTTTGATATTTTGTATTCTCAATGCATGTTGGGTGTAGTATTAATTTGATACCTTGTGTTCTCAATGCTTGTTAGGTTTATGGTACCATACTTCAACATGGTTTCATATTAGGTAAAGGAACCGAGAGGTGTAAGTCTAATATACGACAATTAAGATATTAAACTTTGAAATCTAAGACCATATGAATAGCAATGCTGACCTTCCGGAATCCCACGAATGGCCACAAAATTTAATGAACCTAATTGACTTAATTTCATGAGAATAGGTGGTTAAGAATATAATAGGGTTACGCCTTACAAGTTTTAAGAGAAGGTGCAAGAATAATTTAATGTTTATTCCTCTTTAATACATAATATCTAGATTAAATAAGTGCTTCATGTATCTATTGCAGACATCACATGTGAAACCTTAGATCTTAGGTACTCGCATTCTTTGAATTTTAATTTTTATTTCATGTTCTTAGGATCAATTTTCTTCTTTTGTTATTTATTCCCTTTCAATTTACTATATTTGTGTTTGACATAAGTGTTTAAATCTAACGTCTTAAGTCTCAAATAACCAATGGGATCGATGTCTTATATGCTACAATCTACGACCTATATAGTTATAGAGAAATTGCTAACACTATCAATTCCACAATCAATAAAAATTTCTTATCATATATCCATGGGCTTCCATTCATTACTTGCCTCTTATCTTCCTCCTCCCAGAAGGATATCTTGTACAGATTTTCATCTATTTTGCTAAAAGAGACTATCTTCTTTGTCTTCCAAAAATGTTTCATTGATGTCTTGAATAACTCTTTGTTGTATGATCACGGAGCCTAAAAAAGCAAGGGATTGCTAGTTTATCATTCGATTTAATCATTGAGAGCTTCAACACATCGATAGCTAACATCTGAATCTCCTTCACCAGTAGTATTTCCTCTTCTAAATCCATCTCAAATTAGACTTCTTCAATATCTTCCATAAAGAAATCTCCTTTCCTTCGACCATCATGCAAGAGACTATCTCTCACCTGCTAGGTATTGGTTCAAGGAATGCTAGTGTAGTGCACCGACTCGCGGGCACACCATCATGTGAAACCTTACTTTGCAGATTTTTTAAGTGGTGAAGCTTGTAAATAAAACCAAATTTCTATGCTTATATGAATGAAAGCTTTTCTAAGGTGACTAAAAAATTAGTGTAGTTTTTTTTTTCTTTTAGAACCTATTTTGGTTCCTTTCTATTAACTAAAATTCGGCAGCATGTCATCTGTGTTAGGACGTTCGAGCAATACAAAACCTGATAGGCGTTACATAATCAGGCATTTTCCATTAAATTCATTTGCATCTACTTAAATTCATCTAATACATCTCTTATATAATTATACTTCACATGAGAAGTTATCTATTACATTTAACAATATGTGGCACTCCCAACCCGAGCGTCACATCCTAAGCCTTATCTTAGGATCAGTATTGACTGGTAAATGTGATCAGGATTTTTGCCCTGTCACACGGCGGGTTTTTAACAAATAATTATCTAGTTAAATATATTTTCATAGGAGTTTATTTCCTCTTAATTATATCTCAGGTAATAACTAAGTCATTTCCAACCATTCAACACACAACAAAGCATGTTACTCAAAAACATTATATCATTCTCCTAAATCAAATGTCACTGTATGTTATAACCATGGTTGTCCTTATGAAAACAACAACTTAATTACATCCATTCAACATAACTTCTACTATATCATAATGGCTGCAAATGTTTTTCTCTTTCTTTATTGATATTTTATTTGCTCCTTTGCCGAGTCTCTTCATTCACCTGTCTATGGGCTTGGAAAACAAAAACGTGAGTTGTACACTCAATAAGCAAGCATTATGTATATTTTCAAACAAAATATTTTAAAACAACATTTTCCAAAAGCATTTCTCTCCTTTTAGTAGAGACACTTATCAAGTGATCAACTACCTACGAAGCAGAAACCTTTTATTTCTAATTATTATGGAAAGCAACTTTGTAACTCTTGGGGACATATAATGACAATGTGATGAATGAATCATGATCCCTTAGGATGGAGGCTAGCTAGGCGACTATTCGTCTTCGTCTTCTCCCATCCAGGAAGGTGCCACTGGCCCTTGGCATATTTTAGTGACTCTGCTATACCAAAGGGGGACAATCAGTCTACTTATTCCTTTAAGGTGAACCTTATGCATTGTGCACATGAATTTATCCATGATATGCTTGCATGATTTTTCACACATGATATCGTAGGAAAATAATTTTCATCAATCATAAAGCAGTTATATAAATCAATTTGAAATACAGAGTGAACTAAGGAATGACCATCCTTAAAAATTTAGAAATAAATTGTCAAATAATATTTACTAAATCAGGAAAAGAAATTAAAACATTTTTTACAATTATTTTAAAAAAAATTTAATAAATAAAAATTCATTTAGACAATTTGCTTGCTTACCTTGATCGTGAGAGCTTTTCGAATCAACCTTTTCCTTTTCTTTGCCTATGACAGAATAACATAATGTCAATGAAAATTCTATTTGCTTGCATTTATTTATTTTTCCAACCCATTTTCATAAATATTCATAACCCATTTAATCTCAAAGTCAGGTATGCGTACTTTACACTTATGTATCTCAATTATTCATTATGCCTCATATTTAATTCCCATATATATATCTCAAATTTTGAGATTATCAAATCGGCAATGTATTTCACATTTTCCATCATATTTTAACATATTTTTTCATTTTAATATTTTACATAATTCATTTATCATCTTATCATGTGCACTGCTTCACATATGTACATCTAACAACGTCTGATTCATATATTTCTTAAAATTTTTCAAATAAAAAACTTGTCCTCTAATTCAAAAAGTTTATACACTGTATTTAATACTTATTTAGTGCTTTTTTACAAATTTTTAATCCAAAATTTTCAAAGTTCCAAAAACAGCAACTTTGACATCCAATTTCTATACTTTAAACGTCTCTTTTGATACTCCAATTTAAATAGATTTTTATCTACTTGATTCCAGAAATTTATCCCAATTTTCTTATCCTAAATTCAATGCATTTTCACATATTTAAAATCGATATATAAGTTATTTGCAAAACAACAACATTTTATACATGTATAGGGTACCCGTTTACACGATTTGGATGTTCACTTCACACTCCCTTCAAAATCCGAATTTGGAAAGTTCAAACAAGGTCCCCTTTCACATCCAAAGTATCTTATATTTAGGTTATTTTACCCTACAGTTGATCCATAATTTATTTGAATCATTTCATATATCATTGTCAACATTTAAATGTGAATTTCGGGCACTAGAAGAAACCCTAACTAGCTTATCTTCTACACTTCATAATTCATGCTAAATTTCGTATATATTCAACATCAAATAATGAATTATCATGTGATTATATCAACTAAATAAAACAGCAATATCAAGCAAAAGTTTCAGCTAGTTTAGGCTAGTTAATGAACTCATATTCAACACTTCCTACTTTCATCTATGCTTCTTAATTTCATAATTGCTATTAAATTCCCATTAAATTTCTAAATTGAAAGCATCATAAATCCTCATTAAAAGATTCATCATGAATCATATTTGCATCTCAAATCCTAAGTTAGAAAAGCTAAATTAAAATCATTCAAACACAAGCATATACTCTTCTCAAGCAAGCTTCTTCACTTTAATTCCTCCTTTTCTTTCTTTCTTTTATTCTCTTATTTTTGAGTTTGAAAAGTGGTGGAGAAGGGAACATGGGCTACTGTTGGAAAGGAGAGTTCCAAATGCTGAAAATTTCTAAGTCCTCCTCTTATGCATATGGACGTTCCTCCTCTCCTAAACAATAGCTGGAAATTTCTAGCTAGTGGACCTCGCATGCCACCTCATCGATGCTAATTCCAATGTAAATCTATCCTCTTAGCTGACATGGCAACTTGTGGGCCATTTAAATTAATTTTTTCTTAATTAAAATTTTACTAATTATCCATTGCATTAAACCATCTCAAATCTGTACAGCAGATCACTTCCACAATCAACTGCTATTTTCTAATTTTTTTCAACAAATTTTATAGCTTTTAAATTCACATTTATATTTCCTATTACCTAGGCTAATTATCTATTCATTTTTCCATTTTTTAAAATTAAAAAAATCACATTTTGGCCACTTGAACGGTCACACTTTTCTAGTCCATTTTCTGATGTCTATGCATGTCCCTATTTTGCAGCACTTATCTTATCATTATTAAATTTTTATTGCTTTATTTAATTAGTCATTTAATTACCTAGTAGTGTAGGGAATTTAGGGTCATTTTAGCTTAATAAAAAAATTATAAAAAATGCATAGAGCTGCCAAATCGTCCACATCATCAATGGAATATGTTGCTGTCCATTTTCCTTTTCTCATTCAATGGTCCAGATCAGCACCTGTTAAATCTGATTTTTTACTTTAATTTAATGCAAAATTATCCTCATTAATTCATAGTTGACTTTAGGTATTTATTTTATTAAAAAATATTTCATAAAATAAAGTTGTATGGCTGTTTACACGTCCATAGCTGCCACCTATTCCATGCTCCTTTTGAACCATTTAATTATGCATTTAATTAAGAGATAATTGTAAAACTTTTCTCATTTTTAGTAATTCACAAAATACCCTACAAATTACTCCCTCTTGACACCTCAAACTTGTCTTTATTGATTTTCTTATTTTATTCATTTTTAACATAAATGCTATTCACTTTTTGGTTTGAAAAGTCAAAATCTCTAATTCCAATTTCTTGCAAGATTATTCCCTTAATCATTTGCATGATCAAATCTTTTCAAAACCTTGATTTCATAATTTTAGCCATTCATTTCAAATTTCATCTCAATCCGATCTTTTTAGCTCAAGTTATGATCATTTTAAGTTTTAAACGGTAAAGATCAATTTTTATCAAAATTTTCATATTCTAATTTTCTCATGTGATTAAGCACAAAATTATGTGCTTCCCCCTCAATTTTCACCATAATCCGTCTTAAGGTCATCAAATTATGAATTTTTCAATATTTTCTCAACTTGACTCTATAATTAGCCTCCAAATCTCCATTAATCACTTCATCAAATTTAATTAAAGTTTTTATGGCATGCTAATATTTATCTATCCTCATTATGACATTTCAATCATATTAAACCACATTATCTCCAATTAGTATATTTAAACAACATTCACACAAATGACCTAATTTTAATAAGTCATAAAATTGTAAATAATTCATTTATGAATACATGATTCATACATGACTCAATAGAGTGCATATACATGATTTCTACTCCAATTATGGTTTCACACAATAACATAAAATACTTAAATATAATACATAGTCACAATTATAATAATTACATTCCAGTGGCTCCAAATTCTTCAAAAGTAATAAAAATCATACCTTCACTTCTTTACTAGCAACAAAGGCTCTTCTATCAAGTCTGCAATATCTGCACTCATTGATTAGTTGAAAGCAATGAGTATAAAGTACTTAGTAAGCAAACATTTAATGACACATAATTTTTGAAACCCATGGCTTCAATTGAAAACATAAAATTCTTAAATTTCGTTATGCATGTATGACAATGAGATGAGTATCTACACATGCATCATTCAATGACATCATTTTCATTTTACAGTCACACTAACCAAGTGATCATCTATCCATAAGAACCTTTCTATTGAAAAGCACTAGGTGCATCAACTTGGTTACATCAAGGGTGGAGAAACTATGCTTTTCAAGCATTGACAAAGCCTCCATGATTCCTTTTCCATGCACGAGTTCCATTCCAAGGTGCATCATATGCATTTATGACATGAATTGAGTTTTGCCAACTCAACATGATAACAAGGTTTGCGTATGAAAATCAAGTTGTAAAATATATTTCAAGTACACATTCATTTTAGCATAGGGTAATGACCATCCCTAAATACATTTATCATGCATATCAATTTTAAAGAAATATTTAAATAAAACAAACTCATTAGCAAATAACCTTTTTGAAATAAAATGGTAGAAATAGATTTTCTCACCATGTCATTCTTTTTGAAATGAAATCTTGAATGGCTTGTTTACCTTTTCCCTTTAGCATTTCTCCATCTTTTCTTTACACTTTCCTATCATAATCAACAAATAATACATCTAAGAGTATCGTTCATATCATCATTCATGCCGCATAATGGTTACTTATCTTTCCAATTTGGCCATTTCTCATTCGCCTTTAATAAAAATTTCAAGCATTTATTTGCTTGAAAATCTTATTTAAATATAATTCATCCTACACTTGAACAAACATCCAATTCTCACTCTAAGACTTCCAAATATAAATTTCATTCTAGATTCACCATAAAATTAGATCTCACATGGTTTCATAAGCCCAATATGCACAAAAGTAATCTTTTCTCAACATAAACCAATCTGAAAATTCTAATGCTATAGGCTACCTTAGCCCTTTAACCATTCTATAAATGAAATATGCTATTACGCTTATACATTTTATGTATACTGCATTGAATCATTCTACCTTTACTAAAAACTTAAAATTGACAATATAATTCACCTATAAACTATAATCAACCCCCTTTTTAGGGTAATCATAATTACAATAACCTTTGCAATAAATTTTGCATAGTCATACACTAGTTATATAATTTCCCATTACATCGCAATTCATTATCATATGTCACCTCAACCTTATTAGAATAGTTTCTTACTATCATTAGAATAGTTAATATTCATACAGTAGAGATATTCACACTAGAACTTTCTATTTCACATTAATTCTCTTAACTTTCTATTATCTTGCTTATTATTCTTAATAAATTTCTTTTAAAGCATTTATGTCTCAAGAGAAATCCTTTTTATTCAAATCATTTCTACCAATTATATGAAGACTTATACTTCATTTGAGTCTTATTTATGGTATACATACTATGTTTAGCTCCTATTAGGGTTGTTCATAATCTCAATAGCTTTACTAATACATTTCCACACCTCAAAAATAACAATTTCATACATTCAATTCATGTCAACTTAGATCACTGGTCTAAAATATTCTAAAGTAGGTTTTTGGTTAACCATTCAATCTTATTTACACATGTACAGGGGCTATCTACTCTCCCCTTACTTTTATTCCTTTATTTCTTGTAAAAATCTCAATATTGGTTTTTAATAAATGTTAAACCACCAACTAAATGACGTGGCACCTCCAATACTAGGCATGTGATAGAAAGTGAGTTTCTTTTCTTCATGATCTATTCGTTAAACATTACTTTTTAGCTCAGACTTATCATTTATAAGTCATTATGTTGACATAAATAAATAAATTTTACTTAAACATTTCTTTACCATAATTCTAGAAATGTAATAAAATAAGCCTCATATAGGCATTGTTTTACTCATACAAAACAAATTTCATAAAGTGTTTATCAAAATAAAATTATCTATATTGTACCTTCATATCAATGGAGAAGTGAAAAATACTCTTATTTCTCTATACAACTTACAAGCCCATTTTGGACAACTAAAATTCATTTAATATGTGTTCCATCTGATTTATCATCATAAATGTCTTCATTTCCATGGCCGTGATAAGAAATCATATAACGTTCTTTTAACTTAACAATTACCTTTATTCTTTTAGAATCATAAAACTAATTATTTTCTTTGAAATATACTTTCTTTCTAGTTAAAATTTACACGTTAATCTAATGAACTTGTTTTTCATAGCCAACTAACCTATTAACTAGGTTTTTTCATTTAAATCTCATTCCATCCTTGCTTTATAACATTTTCATAGGTGAACAACCCATTGAATTATTCTTTCTATACTTCTTTATTTATTTTAACACTTATAATATATTGATCAGTTGTGTATACGTCAATTAAAATGCTCGCTATTTATGCAAGTATGCGTGCCATGTTAAGTAATAAAAAGTGAATAGAGTATCATTCCCACGAGGAATTCTTAATCAAAATTATTAATTAGTTTAGTTGCTTTCGGTGGATAGAGAATTCTGAGTTTGAATTTAAAATTAAAGCTAACAAACGCAACAAGAAATCAGAGTAGAGTCCAAGGAATTGTTGAAATACTAAAAATGGGTTTAACAATCAAGGATGACAGATGGATAACTTGGAATCTTTGAATTTAAACTACATCGCATTAGATCTTTTTCATTGGATTGTGTATGAATTTACTAGCTCAAGTTCAATAATTTTTATATATGTCTTCCAACACTATATAAAGCTAATTACACCCTATTTAATTACTATGTTCTCGTGCCATTAAATAAGTGAAATTGATAAGTTCATAACCTGTTTAGTGACTATACAGGATTTAACGGTATATTCCTATCCATTAAACAACTCCCCTTAACAAAGAGAAAACTTATACCTTGCACATAGATCTAGTAGAGATGTTCCTCTTCCAAGGATAAATCAAGCAATGAAATTATCTTATAAGGTAGCTAATCTTGTAAAAAGCATTAAAACCACACATGCAAAGGTAAATCATACACAATCATATATAAAATCAAATATTCATTCCTGAAGTTCAAAGAACCAAGACAATATAGATTAGAATTCAATTCATCTTAACTATCCATCTAATGGAAGTTTAGTTCAAAGACATGATCATGACATCTATTACATCCATATTAAAAGTATCCATGAAAGTAGATAAAAAAATAGAAAGAAAAAGAGAAAACTAGTTTTTCGACGGCTTCCACAATGGAGTTCAATCCTCTCTTCAATTTGTGTTTTGAATCGCGATTTCATCTTTCTCTTATGTGGAATTCCATTTCTAGGCTCTCTCCTCTCCTTCTCTCAGGCGCGAACCCCTAGGATCTATTTATCGAGTCTAATTGCATAGCCTACATATTGAAAATCGTGCATACGGATGCATATTAGTGCCTAGGTGCCAACTCTCTGTGTGCTGTGCAACTTGGAACTTTTCTGCAAACCCTTGGAATTCATACCTTTGTGCCTAGGCGCCAACTCACTAGAAACTCTTTGTGTGCTAAATTGTGCTAGTGTCATGGCAATGGCATGTAGGGTGGCGCCACCCACCTGCCTCATGACTTAGTCTCGATCTGCATTCCACTCGCTCGCATGCCTTCATATGTCCTGTCCTTCCTATAAAAGATGGAAAAACTAAGTAATGGACTAAAAATGCTTAATTAATGCTGAAAATGAACAAAAACTAAATAATGTTCCTAAATTGCAAAGTGGGTGGAAATTAAGCTAAATTGATGCAAACGAAGCCTAATCTCTCATAGTAATGCACAAATAAAGTCTGAAATGGGCCATGATAACTCATATTTTTACTAGTTATCATATATCCATGTAGCACATTTAAACCAAAGTAATCATTTTATAGTCATAAATCTAATTAATTTAAGCATTGAAAAATCATAAAAACACATTCATTCTTATACTTGGATGTAGGGTTAGATTCTTTCAACTTCCATACATCCTTTTCATGGAATTAACAATTTACCATTACACACATGCTTTAGAAATCATTTGTTAAATTGTATTTCTCCATATATAAGGTCATTCCCACCAACCTTCTTGTGACTTAGTTTATTTTACTAAAACTTAATATTTTCATTCCATATTATTTTTACATATCTTTAAATAATTAAATATAGCATTTTCATAATAAACCACATACATATAGGAAATTTACTCGATTGCCCTGTCCATGGCCATCATGATAAATTTAATGTCCAACATTTGATAATTTTTAAATCATGACTCCCCCTTTTTACATGTTTTACATAAAAACCTCATATTTACATTCAGTTTACAGACTTATAATGTGGCTTTCAATAGAATTTCTCTATCATATGCAAAGATTTAACATGAAATTTATTCTATAATTATTTATAATTCATCTAACATAAGTTGGGTGCAAAAGCCTTATGCATAAGCCACATTTTTATTGCTTCCCCACATTTAAGTTATGATCGAAAATTTGAAATTCCTTTCCTATCCAAGATTGTATATGTAATTTTGTAAATAATACATCTGAACATCATTTTAAATACATTATATAGCGATTTGGAGTAAAAATATT
>JAXCLR010000022.1:0-17107 GCA_035584095.1 Annona squamosa | reverse complement strand
ACCTTCGCTGGTTCTGCGGGTACTAACCTCCTACGGTTTATAAACTGACTATTGGCTATGGTCATTGGTCAGCTCCATGGTCAACTTCGGTCTATAGTCTTTCGTCATTAGCACCTCTGTCCCTCTCTTATGACCCGTATCCCTATGGGGAAGTCCCCGTTGGCTGACCCCTACCAACATCTCTTTCCCATAATTATTCTTCTTTATAGTCTCACAAACCTCTAAGAACGACCGGGGTATTAACAGCTGACCCCTGTCCACTGGAGCAGAGTCTGAAGCTACGACGGGGCTTTCTTTGTTCCCCCATTCCATCCTGATCAATAGGATGAGAGGGATCGTTGATCTGTTCAACCTCTTTGGATGGCTCGATCTCAGCTGGTTCACCGTTGGGAGAAACCCTAGTACCATTGTTCTCTCCCATCCTTCCAACCTGCGTCACACACTCAAATGAGTAGAGATAAGGCTCTAGGACCGTTTCACAATTGCTTTTTTTCGACGATTGCAAAGGAAACGGGATCTCTTCCAGTACAACAAAACACAAGCCCGCTCGCTAGCAACTGGAGCAGGCACCCGAAACCGTAACCGTCACCTCTTTCCTTGAACAGCAACTGCACCCGAAACTGAAATTGGTAAAGTCAAGCAAGCACACCAGACTAGAAGGAAAGCAAGCAAGGGCTCTCGGCTTCTGTATTATCAATTTCAATCGAAAGAAATGAAAGAGATGCTGAAAAGCATTAATAAAGAATGCTTTAGAATAGGACTGACTGTTAACTCTTACGCTAGGTGGTACTGGTAGTGCGGTAGTGCTGGAGTCTCGTTATTTAGTATATTAATTATGGGTAGTTCAGGTGCGCAACAAGTCTTATATAACGCATGCCGATGTTGCCACCAGTTTGACTTTGACTGTGAAAAGAAAGATGTCACCGGGCGGAACGAAATCCGGCTGTGTACGAAATTTCTCTTCAACCCTGTTCATTCACAAGCGACATCGGTGGTTAAGAAGGCGTTGGGATTGAATGACAGAGCTTCTTCTTCTGAGCATAAGTCTTGGGCGGATCTGGTGAAAGTGAATAGGGTGAAAACGGAAGGGAAAGTGCAACACTATGAGGCTTCTTGGGCTAGGTCTCGAATGTATCTATCGAATTCTTCCCTAGAGTGGAAGGTGGGCATGAAAAGGATACTTTGGGTTGGAGGTTGGATGAGTTTGGAAGCTTGCAGCTAAAGGTGAACCTCTATTGACTTCATGTTTGAGAATGAAGGTATAGTTTGCTGCAAAAGGTTTTTTCTTTTAGATCATCAAATAGCTACTGACTCTCCGCTGTCGAGATAGGTCCTGCCTGTTCGAGTCGTAAGAGAAAAGGAGCTTTAGCTTGGACGGTTTCTAGGAAGCCGGTTTTAGGGCCTTTCCAGTTTCTGGCCTAGCCCTAGCCTACTCTAGCTCATAGGCTCAAGTCAAGTAGAAAGAACGAAAGCAGCTTTCGACGCTCTCGCCGGGCCCCCCCTTGGCTGCTAAAGCAGCCTTCCCCCTCGGGGGGAGCTGCCCAAGCGCTCGGGCTCCGACGAGTCGCCCTTCGCTCTCCTTCGGGCTATTAGGCGCGGTTGTTCTATCTCTTTTAGAAAGTGTAGTACAATCACGACTTTTAGTCGTGACGGGCCTCCGTCTTCGTTCAGAAGATCAGGCAAAGATGTTCATCCATCAAGTGATGCGACTTTTATCGTAGTATGATCAGTGAACACGACGGGTATACGTCGAGTTGATACCGAAGGTCAGTTGTTCTAGCAAGACAGGCCCCGGCCATACAAGAGGGTTTCGGGTTCAATTCGACGACATAAACGCATCCCCTTAGTCTTGTTCCGAGCTATACTATTTTTGAGTATGCAGGGATGCGGACCCAGTCGTACAAGACGGCACTGATTGAGCTGAACCGGGAAAGGCTAGTCCGGTTCGGAGAACTCCTCAGTAGTAGGCAATGGAGAATGCCGAGGCATGAGAATGAGAAGACATCCCAGGCAAAAGGCGAACGTCGGGCACAGGAAATGGTATGCCTCTGAGCTCTCTCGACGGGAACTAAACCGTAGGCTGGCCAAAAGCCCCGTGTTTAGAGGAGAGTCGTGTCCTCACATGCCGAGGAAACGGCAATCCGCCCTTGTCCAGTAACCATTCTGAGTGGGGTAACTCAATCGAGATCTCAGACAAAACAAGGAATCCGGAAATAAGACCGAGCGGATCGTAGGGCAAGTCAGTCTTCGGTGGTGGAGGCGCGGTGTCGGCCCCCTCTATAAAGTATGAGATGAGGGTTCCCGTACACATCCCTCTAGAAGACGTAAGTGTAAGCCGTTGAGACTCGCACGGCGAGGAGTCGGGGACAGTGCAAGCGGAGAGGAGACCCTCTCTAGACGTGTTCCCATATTGCAGACCCCCGGGGGGGCTCCGGGGTCTGCCTCCCTTAACGCGAGGGGCTGATACCACCGAGGCTGAAAAGAGCTAAACCCGACGTACGAACATCTTCTCGGAATGAGCTGCGGATACCGCCTGTTATACCGCTGTACATTCCAACTCCATTGAGGAACCTGAGCGAGGCACTCCATGCCATGCTATACGCTGACGGTGGCTCCGGGGATGAAACATCAGGATTCCGGAGGGGCGGGCGCAAGCCCGGAACTGAATTCAGGTTATGGTTATGGATGCAGGCCCGGCCCGGCTGGGCCGGCATTTTTATCGGAGGCCCGTCACTCGATTTCCTTAGCGGAAATAGCGGGCTGGGAGAGAGATATTCTCTTTGGGCGGGCACTCGCTCCCTCCCTCAGATGCCGGACCCCCTTTGCTTTTGGGGCGACGGGGGCCGGGCTCGGAGTACGGGAGTGAGAGCCCGCATCTTAGAGAAAAAGGAGGTGCCCCGACGGGGCCTTCGGAGCTCTTTGTCATTCCGATTTATACTCCTTTAGCTCGAGGTGCCCTGACGGGGCCTCGGAAACCCTCAATCGAAGGGCCGGTTTCAGGAAAAGAAGGGATTTTCACTTCGACACCGAACATCCAGCGCCGCTGCTCCCTGTTTTCCACACGGAGAAGAACCGTCATTTCTGGCTCCCCCCCCAGGAATCCCCCGGAGGTGGACCTGAGGTGGAAGACGGCCCTCGGGGGGGCTAGTAGACTTCACAGTATAAGGTAGATATACATCTACCTATCCTTCTAAAAGGGTCTTTCTATCTTGCCTCATTCCCGGGGAATAATCTCCTCGTTGGGAGGTGGGTTCGGAAAGTGTTTCATACCTTTTTATTATATAAAATTATAGTACTTTACTGAATTTCCTCTGAAGTCTTAGGGCAGTCTTGAGAAAGATAAATCATATCTTACAGGAAGCATCCAACCCGACGGCTATCTCTCTTCCTTCCCTTACCAAGAAGGATATCGAAACCTTCTAGTTACCGCTCTCTGTCTGTGGGAGGATTCTGTTGAAACAAATAGACTCGGGCTATTAAAACCTTTTCAACTATCTCACGCAGAGCCGATACATGGACAGGCAAAACAGACTAGAAAGGAGTAGCTACATGATGCGCCTACCCCCTGCTTTCTCTAATGCTGTTAAATTGGCCAATGCCTTTCCTTAGCGTCTAGAGAGTCTTCGGCGTCACGAGTGGAGCTGCTGCGTCGGATTATCGTAGAATGACGAGGAGCCGTCTTAGGAAATGACTTCACTTAAAAGACAGATGCCGCCGCTGCGAGGCGAGGGAGCAACGTCGTCCGGTCTTGCGGTGCCCGTGACGAGAATGAAATGAGGCCCCTGCGACGCAACGGCTTCAAAGCCTAACGCTCGCGTCGAGTTTTTCAGCTCGACTCGAGACCGACGACTCCGTCACTTATCGCACCGACGCCCGTTAACATTGAGATGCGGCCGGAGATTGATTGAAAAGGCAGCCCAGCCAGCCCGCCCCGTCGACCCTTTAGTGATAGTGATAAAGAGCCTCCCCTTCCCTACTAATCATCATCTCATCTGGCGCGAAGCAAAAAGAAAGGTCCCCCCTTCCTTCCCAGCCCAGCCGCCCCCCGCCTACCTACTCGTGTTCGTAGCTCGATCGGAGGTCGACGAGTTTGGTCCGGCGGAAAAAGAGAAGTCGTCCGTCTCAAGTGAGACGTGAATTGCTCAGTAGTGCTTCGCCACTACCGGAGCTGGCGGAAATAGCTTAATGGTAGAGCATAGCCTTGCCAAGGCTGAGGTTGAGGGTTCAAGTCCCTCCTTCCGCTCCTGGCTTCGTCGTTCAGTGGTCACGAGTGGAGTGCGATGTTTTCTTTGTCTTTCGGGAAACAAAGACTTTTGTGAAGAACGGGGGTCGATCTATTCTATGGCCGGTCTGAGGACATTGACAATCCAATTGATTGAATTGACTAGCGGGTATTCAGACTCTATAGGTGATTTCCATATCGAACCACAAGTCATAGGCTAGTGAACGTACTCGACTTCCCGGTGTCAGATCCCCTTTCGAATTCCCAATCTCACTGCTCTTAGAACGGTGGTTTTACCATCTGTATCGGCTGTGGGTTGTATGGATCTATGTTTCTCGGGTAAACCGCTGAGCAATCCGCTAAAATCGACGAGCCTTGGTCAAAAGGACCAGGGACTCAAGCTATCCCGTCTATTGAGCCAGGGGGTCACCTTTCAAGCGAAGTCATACGGTCAAACCAATTATAATGTCATCGCCGAGGATGGAATTGTGCCTCACACTATAATATCCTCAGGTGTGAGAGCTACAGTCCCAATACGTCAGATATCATCCCCAACTATAAAAGAGAGACATAATGTGGAGTTGTAATAATAGTGATGGTGATAAGGAGAATTATATAAAGTCAGAGCTAACATAAATACATGTTAACATAATAGTCGGACGGTGGGTACTATATGACCCCCCCGTATTACGTAATGACGATAAATGACATCTCGGGCATCCCATTACGTTGCCCTCACACCTGAGTAATCAGCATAATAAACGTAATGCGCGTTAAGACGACACAATTCCATATGGTTTATGTCGAGCTGCACAACAAGGATTGCACGCTTCTCTAGACGGTTCATGTTATATAGCTATCCTCTTTATTATGGCCGATCTCAACATATAACTCACTATTTATAGTTATATGGTTTACATTCGCTGAGGAATGCTATAGTGTAAGACTATCGGATCTCCCTATACCACATTCGCTTGAAAGATATAGCACTATGGTGACCCGGATATTAACCTATAGCACTATACGCATAGGTTTTATACCACATGCGAGACCTTCTGTTTCAGTTGCATTATCTTATAGCACTATATAGACCCACAGCATAGCATGGAAAACCTTATTCTATATAGGTCTAAGCGAACTTCTATTCTTTGTTTTAATTGGTTGGCGTCTATTGCTAGACCCACCATAGTCATGACGGCAATAGACGGGACTTTTGAATGATCAACTTAATGTTTCTCGGGTTCAACCTTTATGTTGCTTAAGACTTCTCAGAGTCCCCATTTATGCCTCTATATCCCAATTCCACGGCGTTTACCCTCATGCTCTAATATGAGAATGCGGAACGTTCATAACCGATACACGGCATGTGGTCAAAGTGAATGACGGTTCCCCGTGCCGCTAGTTGCCCCCCGCATTTGACCGTGTTGGCATATAGTGAAGTCCGTTGTATAGAGCATGACGATGGATATCTTCCTCAGCCCAACTTATTGAGCTTTACGTCAGTGACTTTGTTCGAGACTTAATGGGGATATTGAGACGCAATAAAGCTAGCATCTCGGGAATGAAGAAATGGAGAGAGATTCAAGTCTAGAGTGGGCCTTCCAGGAATGGGGTAATTAGCTCAGTTGGTAGAGTGCCTCGTTTACACCGAGAGAGTCAGCGGTTCAAGTCCGTTATTACCCACAGCGGCACTTCGTTGAAGATCGCCCACATTCCTGCTGTCTTCATGACGAGGGGGACCAGGGGAACTGTCGCATAGAAGCGACGAGGAATAAAATGATCCTGTAGCTTAGCTTCTTCATAGACCGAAGCTACGCTCCTTACCCTCGCTTAGACGCTGTAGACGCTCAGTCATCAAGGAGTTAGGTGGGGATCAATTAGATGTTAATGTGAATGAACCATAACTATGATGTCCTATTCCTAATAGATTGACCCCAAAATAGCATATCCCATTTTTCATAAATCCTATAGAAGCCACAATTGCCGAAATCGACGCCTTGCAAACCCGTTCTAGTATGTCAATAAATCGCGAATATGGTCCGACGTCATAAATGCCCGACGTTTCCCGCGAAAAATGAATAAGATGTTATTGTGGGTTTCCTGTTCCATTGAACCTCTCAAAATTGGGTCCCTTTCCTCGACAGATTCAGTTTTCCAACTCGGCATCCTCAAAATGGACGTTGGCACGCTCGTCCTGGAGGATTTGTCTCACTCGAGTCATAATGGTTCTATTCCATCTGAAAATATCACCGGCCTCCTTCCAAAGACAGCAGTCCGTACTCGCCAAGCGCCTTAAACCCATCCATGTCAAAAGGCACGGTGCGCTAATCGGACGTACGGAGATGCGCGGAGGTGCGCATGTCAATAGCTAATCACGGCCGGATGGATTCTCAAAAAGAAAGCGATAAATGCTTTCGTCAAAGCAAAAGAAAAGAACTGAGTTGGTGTGATGAACTCAAAGATATGCTTGCGCTTCAGTGTCTTTCCGGTCGACGAAGAACCTTCCATCTCCAGGGATGTTCCTATCATTCCCGCGTGCGCTCACATGTAGAAAGATTTTCTTTTAGGATGACTGGTGTCCACTACAGCGCCTTGTTTACCGAGTTGCAATTGCGACGTCCCTAGCGGATCCAGCAAACGGAGCCATGAACCGAAGAGGAATTGGACAGCTTTTCTTGGCTAGGGCTATCTCGAGTCGAGTGAGGCGTCGAACCATTGTCGTCAGGCCTCAAAGCTGTTACGGAATCATCTGAAACTTTCTCAAATAGGGGAATGCCAACTGCTTCGACGTCTTCCCGCCTGAAAGAGAGTCCCTTAATGGAAGGCTACTCTGCGGGGGAGCAGGGAATCGCTACTTCTTCAGTAGAAGTTCCTTGCCTTGCTGCTTTGTTAAAGATAGACTAGACCGATGCTACCACCAGACTAGCGCCTTCTATGCGTGCGAGGTGGGCTCCTGAATCGACGGTCCTTCTCTTCCTGGAACCATAGCCCTACTCCACCACAGCCCAAGACCCAAGCCATGGTTGAGAATCTGACCCAAAAATGCCTTGATTCATCTTTCTCTGAATCAGCCTCGGATCCCTGCCCAGAGGTTCTCCCTAGCCCAAAGGAAAGGAAAGTGGTTCAATTAACAAAGGAAGGGTTCAGTGGCCAAGTAGCTCCGGTTCGACGCCGTCGAATGTCGAGGGGGCACGAACGCTAGGAAGTTTCCCGTTAAGGCGTGGGTCGTACACATCCCGCAGCTGAAGTGTGCCAAGCGAGCGCTCTTCCTGAATCCGCATCCCGGTGCTATTGAATCAATGGAAAGGAAGTCACTTCCGGGCTAGAGCATAGAAGGGGCGAAAGAAGAACCAAAACCAAAACTCGTCGTAGGTCAAGAGCCTAGTTTGACAGCTATAGATCTTGTTTGTCTTTAAAGGTCAGCGGATGTCCGGAATGGAATGCCAATAGCCTCTTCCTCAGAATCTGCCCCATACCCAAATGGGCATTCCTTCTTTGCAGGACTAGCCCTAGCTGCTTGGCAAAGCCCCCCATACTAGGGAACTGAACCGTATCCTACTAAAAGAATGAATCATTCCCTTACCGCAGAGCTATTGAGGCACCTCTTTCTTGGCTTACCCGAGCGGATAGTCAGTTTCGCGGCAACTAGACTCTCAAAAAGCTTTGCACGAACAGGGAAAAGAGTAAAGCGGGATCTACTAGTCATAGCCCCTTCAGTCTGCCTTCCTTTGCCTCTCGGTTCCTTGCCCCTTGGTTCTTGGTTCTTTCAACTGTACTTCCTTGGGGCGTCGGCGTCGGCTTGCTTCTTATGACCCCACCCTTCGCACCAAACGTCGGCAAACCGCTGCTAAAGAAGAATGAACTGGGGAAGAAAGAAATATTTTCTAGAACCGGGGCACGAGTGAAAAGTACATATATACATTAAGGTGACTCTTTAGGGATAATGACTGTGTACATCAAAATAAGACAGAACACAGAGTGTGCATATATGTATATGTACTAAATGATCATCGTCGGATCTGACGTCTGCTTCGGTTGGTCCACTATCTATTGCAATAGTGCAAGCTCACTACACGCTCACAACGACAACGCTCACGTAACTACGTTCGGATAGCTTTCGACCTGCACTCAATAGTGAGCACAGATTGCAAGCAACCTGCACAGCCCAACAAGCCTAGCTTCGCTATGAGTATGGCTACGCCCATCGCTACGCTCTCTTTCTTATCCCAGGAACTCATAAAGAGAGGGCTCATCTACTTGTAGTGAGGGCCTGCTAGAGCACTCGACTATCAGGAGAGGAACTGATCCCTTTGCTAGACCGATAGGGACTGTCCCAATCGTGAGCTAGCCTTGCTAGCGAAGGTTGCGAAGCACGCTCGCTCGACCAACGGGAAGAGGGAAGGAGAGGTCCTGGGTAGCTTTGCGTAGTGCTCGACTAGAAGAGGTAAGGCATGCTCGACGACAAGGAAGAGCCTAAGAGTTGCTCGACCGACCGAAGTTGAAAATAAGAATAAGTAAGAAACTCGCTTCTGGCTTTCTCTTTCCCCCTCCGATGAGGATCTGCTAAGAAAAATGATGGCCGAGGAGGAGACCTCCGTTAAACAGCACAAAGTTAGGGATAGATCTTTGATAGGTCTTTGATAGGAGCGGAGCGCTTTTTTCAGTTCTAGTCCGAGATTGGGATGAAATGAGGGCGAATGCGATTTTATTTCTCCCAGAGGTTATACCCTTAGGCGTGGATATATCGGAATAGGGCTGTGAGTTTGATTTCCCTTTTGGATCAATAGGAGCGCAGGAAAGGGAAACCAATTAAAAAAAGAAAGGGGCTACTTAATGGGCGCGCCCGCGCAGAACCCGAGACAAACCTGATAGAACCAGTAGGCTCCACCAGAACCAGGCCCCTCGAAATTTATAACAGAACCCCAGGGAACAGAGCCGAAGCCCAGCCCTGCTTACCAAGAGAGGAGTGGTAATATCCCAAACCGCGCAAAAAAAGTTGTTTGAACGGAAATATTGAACCGGCCGGAAGAGTTCTCTATATCTTATCAAGGAGAGCAAATGAGGTGACCCACCACCCCAGATTGATAAGTAGGGGTCACCAAAATCAGTCTCGACCCGCTGATCCTTTAGTCATTTCCGCTCCGTCGAATCCATAAATGATATTGATGGATCGGGTTGGGTGGGAGATAAAAGGCTTATCGTTCCCGGTGGGAAAGATCTGGTAGGTCCTGCTCATCTCAAAAGGGGAGGATCTCCTCGAATCCGAGGTTTTTGGGATGGCCGATTGGGATAAAAGATTCGACGGTTGGGCCATTTCTTCTTATCGAATGCGGGGAAACAACGATGGAGATTCTCCCACCGGGAAGGGTAGAGGATGACAGTCTTAAGGAGAAGGAAGCAATGGGGAGAGGTCATGTGAGATGGTGCTGTCAGAAGGCATGGGAGTCTTGACTTTCTATTTGGTTGTTGACAAACACTTGTGTAATGTGGCAGTTGGTCGGTTATCAGCACGTATCGAGGGAACAGGGAGATGTGAGTCTTGTATGTCTTACACGTGCGTAGAAGAATTGTGTAAGAAGCAAGCAAGTCAGTACGTTTAGTTAGGGTGCTAAAGAGTGTTTCTTGTAATCAAAGTGATTAGTTAAAGGATTATAGGGAAGAGTTTAAATAGCTGAAAGATGTCAGAAAGCAGCAGTTCAGTTCTAATCAAATTCTCATACTTTTGTCTGTTTGGGGGAGCTCCTCCTCTCGAGGCGGGGAAACCTGAATCGGAGATTGAGTTGGATTCCTGACGAAACGGAAGGATCAACACAACGCAATCGTAGATCGGGTTCTATCATTGGTATCAGAGCGCAGGCCGACCATCGACGATTTCGTTATCTGCTGCAGCCTTCTGTCAGGTAAACGAAATCCCTGTGATCTGCTTTAAATTCGATCTGATTGAGGAATAAAGACAGTCGGAATTCGAGCAAATCTGGCTGTCTAGTTGGATCTGGTAGTTTCTGCGGTGATCTGTGGTGTTGTGGTTGTATAAGTAATGGCTCCGGCGCGATTGCCCACCAAAGCGAAACCCCCTCTCGTCAACAAATGGCTAAGACAAATCGGGTGTCTCCCACGTAGGAATAGCAAAGGGCATCCTTTAAGCGAAATCCTTTATCTCGAGGGCTTTGCCTAATTCCCGTAGTAGCCTTTTTTAGTGAGGTGCAATGCTTTCGATTAGCTTTTTAAGCCAGTATTTCAGGTCTATTTCCATCCCCTTTTGAGTCGGGAAGTGAAAGTGAGGGGTGTCTTTGTCTTTTCCTATCGTCTTATTCGTATGAGTGGCAATTGCCATTTCCTTTAGTTGATCTATTACCGGTCTATTCTTCGGGTAAGGTCGTCTACGGCACAAGCTAGAGTGACGTAAAATGGATACGAAGCTAACGGCGAGGCGGGGCGTCGATAGGAGCCCGAGCGTACCGAGAACAATCGCAATGAACGCGATCTTAGGAAGCTTCGTTTCGTCCCGGTTGCACTGGGCTAGACTATTTCAATCAAGCCCATAGGGCCAAGCCACAGGTATCCTCTTCAGTTCCGGTTTATGCTGATTTTCTAGTTGAAGTTGCTGATGCCCTACCTCCCCCACCGTCCTTGGCTACTCTCAAGTCAGGTTCACTCGGCAAAAGCGTTCTACTCGAATGCTTCTGATTCCATTCCTGTTCAGTTAATGTCCCAGTCTTCCTTATCCTTATATGTTTCTCTCGACGCAATTTGCAGTGAAGTTCCTTATAAGGATGTACCTAAAGAATCACAAAGAAAGCACTAGTGGTCTACCCGCTCAGTTGGCGCCTGCCTCGCTACAGAAAGAGAAGCGCACGTTCAGTCGCTATTTGGCTCATCCAGAGAAATATGTCAAATTGAGGAGATCCGTGGGTTGGCTTTCAATCATGCGGATCTCTATGATCCCGCTTGTTATAAAGTGGTCGGGCAGAGTCCGGTCTTTATTCGGAGTTGTATTGGCCTGGGTGCCCTTGAACCAGAGGCAGTCTCATGTTCCGACGCTGCCTTTTCAAAAGCTCCCGCCATATCATCCATTACGGTAGTCGACGCCCCGACTGCTGCTGCGGCTTGAGCTGCTGAAGTCAGAATCGCTCGAGCGACTATAGCCAGTGGAGCTGCTTCTACTGCTGTGGCTCTCACTGCTGCTGCTACCACTGTTGCTGGGGGAAGCCATCTAGATAAAAGTACACCTAATATTATGGCCCCCTTTAGGTGTACTTTACTGAGACTTGAACGCGTCCTCCTTGCCGGAGAGGCGGCTATTGATCGGTGGTTAGCCGATGGTTCCTCAGTCCGGGTGGGAGAGGAGCGACCTCGTCGCAGAAAGAGGCGAGCTACCGAACCTGTCCGACCGGCGGAGGGTGCAGAGATCCCGGCTACTCAAGGCTACCGAACCCGGGTGACAAGTAAGCGGGCTAAAAGGGCTGAGGCTCCCCCAGTCACCGTGGCAGCTCCTGGCGGCATCCATGTAGCGCGGTCCCCCTTCGACGATCCAACTCCAGCTACACGGGCTGCTTCGGCGGCCTCTGCCGCTCGTCCCCGACGATCTTCCTCCATCTTCCCGTCCTGAGGAGGCTGAAACTGAAGGCATGGGGGAATCTCATCCTCCGGAGGCTCCTCCAGAATTCGAAGACCTGTTTCCAGGGGAAAAAGCCGAAGAGGCTGCATCTAGGGGCGATTCCCCAGTAGGAGGTAGTGAGCCATCTGAAGGAGCGGATCAGGCATCTGACTCTGCTAGTGGGGAGCACGAGTGAACTCCTCCTGAACTAGAGTTTAAAGGGAGTTTTGGAAAGGTAAATAAAAGCCATAGCTTTCAGGCCTGGAGAGACCATCTATTTGGAAGTTTTTTTGTCCGATCTCGAATCCATCTTTCTTCAACCATAGGCAAGTCCCGATCTAGAGAAAGCGCTTGCTCTTTCTGTTAGGTCAGAAACGCCAGTTCATTCATCAGCATGGGCTGGATTGAATCTCAGGTTTGATAAGGGATATATGTGAAAATAGGGTCTCCATCTGGTAATAGAAATGGAAGGTTTCCTGGTCAAGTGGATACCAAAGACAAATACTGCATTTTTTAGAAAGAGGGGCTAACGCAAGAGTTCTTGAGTGATAGGTGTGCCCGTCTTCTTCCTACTACATACGCATTATCGAATCGAGTTCATGGTCAGTAGGCGCCCTGCCTCTCTACCCTTTCCTGACTAACTGGCTTCCTCGCCCGGCCGCTGCTTTCCAACATCCGCTTGCTGGCCGTAGGAGAGATATGGATAAGCATCCGATCCGGTCCTGAACTCCCTTTCTAAGACCCAGCCAACCAGCATCCCAGGGGCGGAATACGTATGGTAATAGGGATCGTACTCCGGGCCAGATGCTAACCGATTCGATTTCCCGGAGCCCATTCCGAACTGACCCGATTGCGTTTGATATAGCGGCGAAAGCTAGCAATTGGCATTTCACTTGGGAGACCGGATGGGATTTGGTGTCGGACATACGTGGCAAAGTGTGCCCGATCCCATCAGGCTTAGTAGGTGCCAGTCGAAACCGGGCTCCGGCGGACCAGTCTCTTTATATACGTATCAACGAATGAAGGCTCTCCCCGCCGCCTGTTTCCTCTCTTTCGAATCGATGATTTTGGTCTTCATCCAGCAATCAAACTCGACGCGCGCGCTAGCGGCTTTGAAGCCGTTGTGGGTGAGAAGCTTGCTTCGACGGTCGACCTCTATGGAATGGGTACTTTGATTTTGGTGGCAGCTAGTTCAATGGTTGCTAAGCTGGACGCCTGGTTCCTAACGAATATCCCCTTCGCTACTCCCTTTCGCTACCTGGTGCCAGGCCAGGTCTTTTCTTATTATAGATAACGTACGCACAGGTGATCTAATTCATGGACTAGCATCACTAAGACTCATTCTATCTTCTATAGCGACTGCCGGACCATTCCATTCATTGTCTTCTTCTCAACCTCTCCTCGTTGACTCTGAATTACCAAGCCGATATCCGACTGCGACTATTCTACTTATGTAACCCCCCTCTTCTTGCAAGTGACGGTTTGTCCACTTCCTAGCCAAAGCCCAATTCACCACGTGAAAGTGAGTCACTATCAATAGCTCCTAGACCCTTCGTTCCCCATATCCTTTTTATGGATTATGGAGAGAGCCTGGTCTTTCTTTCTGGTTAGAACAGGTTCTGGTATGTCCCCCCACCAAAGAGAGAACCCAATAAATAAGCAGGTTAGCGTAACAAATCGTCTTTCTCGTACGGTAGAGTACATAACATAATAGCATATGCCAACGTCAAATCCTTGATCCGTGAAGTCATCCTCGTGACATATGCAAATCCTCGCTTTCGAGCTCTCTCAAATAGGCTAAGTCATTGGATTCTTGTTAGCAGTCATAGCTTTGCTTTCCACGGCCCACCATGACAAATCATCTTCTGCTCCTTCACTTGTCTTTTGCGTGTGACCAACAATGTTGCAATATGTGCATCGATCACGAGACTTTGGACGTTGATCGGTCCTGGTAGTCACATTGTCAGCAGATTGGTTGGACAGTGATGGCCCTGATGGAGTGGGCAGTAAGCCAGTAGAACCGGTAGAAGATGTCATACTAGTGGACAGCAAGGCTGCACTGTCCATAGATGAAGGTGTCGTAGATTGCAACATTCTCTGTGATTCATCTTGCAAAATCAAAGAATAGGCATGACTGAGGGAAGGTAAAGGGTCCATAAGGAGGATTTGGCTACAGACATAGGAGTCAGTCTCATTGAGCCCAACTATAAATTGCATTTATAGTTGCTGCTGCATATACTCATTTTGAACTGTTGGAAAGCACCACAAGTACAAGTAGCAAGAGGATCATACGTACTTAACTCGTCCCAACAACCCTCTCAAGGGTTGTAGTACTTGGCAACGGAATCTGAGTTTTGTTGAATTGTGGCGATGGTCCGGTTGAGGGCGAAGATCCTTGGCCCATTGCGTCGGCGAAAAACGATCATGCAAATCCATCCCTAACAGTTGATAAATCTGCAGCGGAGTCAGCGTACAAGACAGTTGGAGCAAGATCTCGATGCGGGGAATTAAGAAGCCATGATAGCACCATGTGATTCACACGTTTCCATGCCGCGAATGTAGGATCTGAAGAAGAGGGTTTGGGAAAACTAAGCGAGTCGAGCGCATACAGTATGTCTTTAATCAGCTTCTGGAACGACAGTAGGATCTGAAAGAGTCGAAGGAAAGGGTTCGGGCACGGGCGGGGATGGCTTTTCTGTCGAACCACAATCAGATTCCAGCATTCCCTGACTCGACGAAAGGTCTCCTTGCCTCATAAAATCCCCCTTCCCGGCGAATCGGGTAGGGCTAGAAGGGATGGTAGATCAGCGGCTTCATTCAGCAGCGGATAGAATGGCGGGCTAGCTGGCAGCATCGAATCATGTTCCCCTTTCATGAAATAAGATTTTTCGATATATTAAAGATCCAACATAGTCTCGGCAACTACGGAGAGAGCTTTCAACAAGATATGCACTTCTTGCAAGAAAAACATTCTTTGGACGTCATGAGACAGCAATCTATCTTGGCGGGTCGGGGTGGTCTCCGACCGCATCGGATCGTAAGGCCCGCCTGAGGCATAATATAGGTTGGACTCTATTGGAACCGTCGTGGGACAGGATCCCAGGTCCTATATCATATTATATGATATTTGAACTTCACTGTCTAGAACAGGTTGATGACCCTATTCCACAAAGCCTTTTGGCCGACTTCCAAAGGTGCAGCCCTCCTATGGTCCACTATGAGATGGATCATGTGGGTGAGTCCTGAGAGGTCATTACTCTTTTGAGAGCTGGTGTGCACTAGTTGCTGGGGGTGGAAGCCCATGGGAGAGGTTTTTTTTTTTCCCCCGTCAGCTTTAATTTAAATAAGAAGCATTAACTCGCGAACCATACGTCATTTCTTTCCAGTTATCCTTTCTCCCATCAGGTGGAAGAGAGTCTTGTCTTATAAGACTCTCGGGGAATGGGGGGTTCTTTTATTTAAGTAGTCCTCATTGCGGTCTGACAAAAGAGTTCCGTATGGGAGCTTACCCCTTTTACCGGGAGGTGCTTCGGCTCAGCCGGGGGATATGACAGGTAAAGGTGCCGTCAGTCTGGGGGTTCGATGTCACATTGTATTAAAAAGAGTGCCCTTCGTCGCTGCAGACTGCCTACGGAGAGGTGCAAAAGCCCCATTCGCTATTACCTGTTCCTCTCTCCCTTACACGGTCAGCATCTCCTCGTAGCATCCCGTCCTTCCATAGAAGGAAATGATATAGTTGAAGGAGGATAAGGATGATACAAAAGTTCAATTGTACTAGTCCTTATTCTCCTTGTCAAAGAAATGACTTTGGCCAAGAAGCTTTCGTCGAGTACCTTTGAGTCTATTCTATCTCCTTGGAATGACGAGAATGACGTTGTTTCACAAGTTTGTCTTATTAGACAGAAAAGTGAAACCAACTTCTGCACTGGTATATGCCGCCCACGATTCCCCTTCATCAATGGCAGCCACCTTCATCAGTAGTCGCCGCCTCATTAACAGTGGAATATCCCAACTATTCTCTATCCAATTCCGGAATGGATCATGAAAGATTTTTTCGTCGAGATTCCGATAAGGAACAGCCAATTATAGAAGCGGGTGACAGGGAATGAAAGCACTCCTGTGATAGCTTCGTCTAGAGATTATTTAGAGCTAGGGGCAGGCCTCCTGCTTTAGTTTCTTCAAGATGCGTGAGATCTGTTCCTCGTTCGAGGTGGGAGTAGGAGTCAACATCCAGTATGAAGAATTCTCCCAAATATGCTAGGAAGGGGATGCCTGCTACTAGCCGAGCAAGGGCTTTCTATATGCAATTGATTGAGTAGCCAGCACCTTCGATTGAAAGGGGAAGAGTTCCGGCTGTTGCTGTCATAGGAGCGGAATGCAACTCCCACTCAACTAGCCGGAGATGAGATGGAGAAGACTCCTCACATCAAGCAAGTCAGCCACCTAAAAGCATGACTTCTCCCATTCGATGAGGACCGGCTTGGCTTAATGGACGAACGAAGAAGGAATGGTCTCCTAATGGTCTAGCTCCCGAGCCCATGAACCATGAAAGACAGCTAGCTGGCACAAACGGCTTCGTGCGATCAGTCCGGGTAAAGCCATCAATGAAGCCCAACTCAAAGCATTAGGTTTCCCATTCTCTTGCAAGAAGGCACAAAATAAGAGTCCAGTCAGAAGATGAGCTCCATCTCATGGAGTAGGGCGAAAAACGATTCATAAGTGGTTGTTAATGGAATTGAAGTGACCAAATTCTGAGGAGTCGGTATCAATTTATGACGGATTGCTCCACCTATAGTCCCTCGAACCGCATTCTCCAAACGAACCAGAGCCAATCCGAATTGATCTTGTAACAGATCCGCTACGGAACGAATACGTTTATTTTTCAAGTGATTCATATCATCAAGTGTACCCATTCCAAATTTCATTCCGATCAAATGATTCGCGGCAGCCAATACATCTCGCGGTAACAAAAACGTATTGTTCTCGGGTATATCAAGATTCAGTCTCCGGTTCATATTTCGTCGACCAATTCTTCCTAATTCACATCTTTGTTGAAAAAATGTCTTTTGTAATTCCTTACATAAGGATTCAGAAAATACTGGATCCCCGCCTACACAAGCAAATTGTTGATAAAACTCCAAAATGGCATTTTCCCTTGACCCAATCTTTTTTTTTTCCTTATCGTTTGGGAAAGACAAGAAAATTTCAGGGTAGCAAACATTATCTAGAATTTCTCTTAGATTCAAACCCATAGCTGATGATAGAACTAGGATAGATATTTTTTGTTT
>JAXCLR010000021.1:24340-36691 GCA_035584095.1 Annona squamosa | reverse complement strand
GCACCGGGTGCATTTCCCCAAGGGTGTCCTAAAGTTCCTCCACCGAATTGTAGTACGGAATCATCCCCAAAGATCTCAGTCAAGGCAGGCATATGCCAAACATGAATACCACCCGAAGCCACGGGCAGAACACCTGGCGTAGAGACCCAATCTTGAGTGAAATAAATACCGCGACTTCGGTCTTTTTCAATAAAAATTGAACTCCAATACTAGTAGCTTTTCCGTCAACAATAACTTATTATTAATAATAAAAAAAGGATCCACTCAAGAAGAATTGAGTGGATCCTTTGATGAGTTATCTTATCTTTCGACCTCTTTCCCTTTCTCTTCAGCCGTAGCTTTCCCCGACCTTAAAACAGCCGACGCTCTCACTGGTTTCTCCTTCAACAGGCGTGATGTTGACCATGTTGCAGGACACATCCATCTTATCTGGGAGTGGAAGCTCGTCGAATTTGTCTTAATAGATCCGCAAAGGTGATCGGTGGTCCGGGTCGTAATATCCCTCGAGAGTCTTGAGACAGTCTTGGACCATTTCACGTTCGGGGCGTAGGATAACTCGGGGATGGGCGTCGAAGGTGTAGCACTATCGGTCTCTCCTTTCTTGGTAGCAGGGTCAATCTCTTATGAGATGACCTATGTCGCTATGTCCTTTCGGCGCAAAGCATGCTTTTTTTTTTCCTTCCTCTTGTCGAGATGCCCAGCCGTTCGGAATTGCTCTGCTTTCTTCGTTGAGGGCCTTGCCTTTGTCTTGAGATCCTGCCCCGAATCAGTTCTTCCCCGATTTTTTGAAGTTTCTTCAGTTCTTTGGTTCACTTGAGGATGAAAAACCTACTTCTTGTATGAGTCTTTGCCTTGCATCGAGTCTATGCTATTCCGGGTCTAGTTCCATCCCCATCTTATCTTAGTAAGGTGGACTGCTTTTCATACTACTTCTAGAAAGATGAAAGAAAAGGTCGGCAATGGAAAGAAAGACAGACATAGCGAAAGGCTTAACTTCACTGTGCGTCTTGGATCTCAGAATTGCATAAGTAGAGTCCCGCCTCTCATTACCCCGATATGGTTTTCAAGCGAAGGGCTTCATTCGATTATATAAGCTATTACACTCGGAAGAGGAAACCAACCCAGGCGAAAGCACAGGCTCAAGGGACTAAACAGGGGAACAGTCACTCCAGGAGGGAACCCATACAGACCTCTTAAGGTGAGACTCAACGAGGCATCTTCTTTCCAGGGGCAGGGTTATAATGAGACCTATAGCAGGTCTCAAGCCTAGTTACTGGAATCGTACAAGTCAGTGATTCAACATCGGTCAGAATCATAGGCACACACAGGCAAGGGGTATGCTTAGATATCAATTCCCTTGTTTTAGCGCTAGGGCTAGGGTCGACGCAAGCCTTCCTCCATCCGTTTATTCCAAAGCCTATCGAGCCAAGCCAGATCTGCAGCCAGTGACGATAACTAAGTAGTTAGTATAAGTAGTAGTTTACTGGGACGATCCACTAGACCCATAAGCCCGTAACGGAAAATCGCCTTTCTTTTCCCAAACCGATCCCGAACTGCATTCAAAAATGAAGCAAGGACTTGGTTCTCTGAGCAAAGTAGTCTAGCCGTAACCGCTACAGTAAAAAAAGTAAAGTCAGCGAGAGATTACCAAGCTAGAAATGACGGTTTTGAGCTAACTTCTATGATAGGGAAGGGAAGGTTTTTTCCTTTCCTATCAGTCTCATGCGGCGTTTTAACCTAAAGGAAAGGGAAGAACCGATGTTGTAAGGAGGAAAGCGATTTCATTTAGTAGTAGAGGAGAAAGAGGCAGCAAAGATATCCTATCCGTACGGTTCAGAGAGGGGAGCAAGACCTTAATTAAAAAAAGCAGGAAGCAAGCCGGTCAGCCAGAAGTGCAGGCCCAAGACAAGCAAGAACAGTCAGTCAGCACCGATCAGGCAGGAAGCAGACAGTAAGCTAAGAATACTGGAAGAAGGTGGTAGTTCAGCCAAAACCCTAGTTCAACCAGAACAGTAGGGCAAGCAGTAGAGGCTGCTCCGTAGCTTTGGTCGTCGCACTCTTCACTCTTCTCTTCTCACTTGCCGTCAGGGATGAGCTAGAATCAGCAAGAGCTAACTCAATACAGAGCTAACTAAGCAGTAGCCACCTGAAGTGAAGACAGAGGAGCACCTGAATAAAGAGCTCACCATTAACCCCGTCTCCCGTAAGTCTGAAAGTACTGTCCGACCTTCACTTCTCTTTTTAGCCCCTCTACGCTTACCAACGCCTGCATTCCTTGGATTGCTTGTTCTAATCCTTCTACCTACCATATTCCTTTGTCTTTGCACTTCAGTCCCGGCCGTATCGACGCTCATTTCAAACGTCAGCCTAGGGCACTAGACTGGCCCAGGAAAAGAAGGGGGGTGAGGTGTGGAAGGTTGGGCTTTCGATCTCATCTCCTGCTGCGCGATAAACTCAAACTCTATTTGCGCAATATACGCGCATTTAACGCACATTGAGCGAGGCAAGCTGTGAGTGAGTAAGATAAGAGACCACCGACCAAGTAAGTGTTTGATTCTCTTGCCGACTCTCCTATAGCCGAGTCTCATCTTTCGAATGAAGCTTTCGATTCTGTTAATATCAAAAATGATCCTGAATAGACTCTAAAGGTTGGGTAGCCTTTAGGTTTAGGTTATTTTCTAGTTCCAGGAAGAAAGAAATATTAAACATAGGACATCAGAAAAAGATACCTTTGATCTGAAAAGGAAGGCTTTCAATCTCGATATCTGATCTTGGCTGCTGGATGATTGGATAAATGAAGCTCATGGCAAGACTGAACTCTATTCCACGCTTTCGCCCTTTCGATGGCCCGGCATACAGCCCTCTGCCTAGCTAAGCTCATGATACCGCTAACACAGACCAAGACCCTCTTTCGAGATTGAAAGCTAGCTCCTGACTCTCGGGGGTATGGAATGACTTATATAATATAAGAGATATCTCTTAGGATACCCCACGGAGAGATGGATTCAAATTCATCCCTAGGCCCAGGAGGGCGCAAACATGATGGGTTCCGGGTACCGAAGGAAAAATTCGGGTGGAATGAAGCGGCCTAAGCAGCTTTTGAGACACTGAAGCGGAAGCCCACTACTGCAACAACCCCTCAACCATCTCAGGGAAAGAAGGGGAACTGACAGTCAGGCTCGACTTCAGAATCCGCTACTTCTCAACAACCAAAACGTCACACTGGGATCTACAGGAGCTGGAGGAGAGACACAAAAATCACAGCCAAAGTGAACCGGCTTCACAGCCAACCAGAAAGGAGGCACTCCAAATGCTCAGGGTAAAACGCCTACACTAGTCGTCAGGCGCACCTGATAAGACAAACCAGGCGCCTCCAGCTGAAACTAAAGGCTTTGCACCCTTTTTGGTGTTAGGCTCGTCCGGCAAGGCCTCTCAGTCTGCCGATGCTGGGAACAGATTGGTCCTTGGTACGGATCAAGCAGCGAAAGGCCGATCCCCATCAGAGCAAGGGCGTTTGGTCTTCAAGTCAAAGACCACGCCCTCTCCTTCGAATCAGAAAGAGAGTCCCACCCATTCTCATCATGTTGAATAATCCCGAGCTCTACTTTTTGAGTACAATTGGCCCCTCCCGGATCTCAGAGGGCCCGACATTGTTCTGAATGAGCCAAGCGCGTTCGACGTGCCCGACGATCAGCGCTATATCCTTTTCGACGACCGCGGGAAGAGTTTATGGTGATCCGCGCATTGGGACTCTCCCTCAAAAGGAGATACAAGCCGAAGATCTAGAAAGATATAGCCCGCTGTACCGAGGCATCATTGATCGTTGGGGGTTTGATTCTGACAATCCACCGACATCAGTGTATGGGCCATTGACTCCCGTCCCTCCTGGCACTGACGTTGTGTTCCGACCGCCCAGTAGCAAGCTCGGGCTGGGGGCAAAACCTGAAGGTGAGGAAGACGAATTACGTTTTTCATCTTATTACGCAGCACCGGTGGGAACCTCCGCTGATGAAGGGGAAGAGGTCTCTAAAAAAAAAGCCATATCCGAGCTTCCGGACCCGGTTTTCAAATTCTTCAAGGCTTGCTACCTTTGCTACTTGTGCTACTGGATCGACTTAAGTGACTACCGGTACTGATGGATAGTAAATCAAGTACCCTGAAGTTGAACTTCCGGGTACTGATGGATAATGAATAAACTACTGAACCAATAGGTAGGTAGGCTCTTCATCTCTACCACGAGCATCGGGCTATCGATCACGCTCATCAGGCTCATAATCTCCATCCCGAGCATCTGAGTCAACAGGATCGTATTCTGCAGAATCAATGGCTAAATCGCTTAATCTGGACCTTACACTACGATGACTTCTACTTCTCTGGCTACTCGTGCTGGTGAATCCGGCCCCCGCTACCCACTTCGGCTACTAATAAGGGCTGGGAATTTTCGCTTTTGAAAGGGGAATTCGGAATATTGATCCGGAACATCAGACTCTTCATCTTGAAAGCTCAAAGGACAGCCATAAATTGGAAGCTTAAACTACGCGAACCATGCGCATACTGTTTAAGATTCTACTGAAAGTGTCACCAATTCGGTGGCAGAGGGTCTTGGAAGACTTGATATAGGGTAATTAGGTCATTGTTAAATAAAGTGATCCTCATAGCCACTGATGGTTTAACCAAAGAGCTCTGTATTGGAGCCTACCTGTTTGCAAGAGCTGTTATGAAGATAGGTCGGAAGTCTGGTTGGCTGCACCTTGCCCTTTATTTAAAACAATGTGCTAGCTGCCTGATTACCGCATATGGAGGTTATTATTCCTAACCTAGTCTTCTTCCAGTTCCTGTTTCCTTAACACGCTCAGGCTATCCTAGGATCATTCCAAGCTTTCACCGTAGAATGATATATGTGAAAGATGATAAGGCTGATCTATTGGTAAAAGTGTACATGTCGTTCTTCTCTTTGTCAAAATTCATTGAATTGGCAAAGAAGGTTGACCGAGGTACATTTAAATCCATAGTCAGCCCTTGGGATAATCCTGGAGATGTAGTTGAACAGGTTGGAGCTATTAAAGAAAATATGGAAAGCGCTCCTCTGTCGCTACATTCCTTGTGTAAGGGTCAGCATTTTGCCAAGGACTGCCAAAAGAAGGAGAAGCTATCTTCAATAGTCGTCGAGGGAAATGGGGACGAAGCTCCCACAAGAGTGAATCCATTGCAGCTGCTCAATGGGATCACTCACGAGAAGGCTAAGTCGAGTGGGCTAATGTACGTGCCAATTGTTCTTAACGGACACAAGGTACGAGCTATGGTTTACACGGGTGCTACCCATACTTTCATTTCAGATAGTTGCGTTTCACGTTTTGGCCTCTCTGTTGAGAAAGGCCAGAGTCGAATTAAGGCTTTCAATTCCGAAGCAAAACCCATAGTTGGTGTAGCTAAGGATGTCTCATTAGTTGTGGGGGATTGGAAAGGGAAATGCACTATGATGGTCGTTCCCTTAGATGACTTTGAGGTGATATTGGGACTTGAATGGTTGTCAAGTGCTCAAGTCATAGTTGCACCACACCTCAGAGAGGTGATCATAGCTGGTAGTCCAAGCCCTTGTTTTGTTCGTGGTGTTGCTGCCCCGGATAAGAGAGATAGTGTGGAAAGGGTTTCTGCACTACAGTTGGTGAATGGCCCAGGGAAGGGTGAGGAGACCTTCATGGCCAGCCTCATGGAAGAGGCAACCCTCATAGAGGAGGGTACTCTCATGAAGGAGAGTGAGATGGTGTATGGGGATGCTATGTGTATGGTCAGGGAGGGGAGGAATTTTGTGTTGAATCTTCACCACAGTGTTCCAAGGGTCTTCCTCCAAGAAGACACACCGACCAAGCAATCGAGCTGGAGTGTGAGGCTCGACCTCCTACCCCAAAGTTGAAGGCACCATCGGAGCTGACAGAACAAGGAAAGCGGCTCAGAGAGAAGTTGGATGAAGGGTTCATCCAACATGTGAAGGCCCCCAGTAGGACCCCAGTCCGGTTTCAGAGGAAACGTGACGGATCGATGCGGCTATGTGCGGAATACAACGGCCTCGACCATGTGTTTGTAATGAACGATGTGTTGCGTCCTTGTAATGATGTGTGTGCAATCATGTACTTGGATGTGTGTTTTGTTGTATGTGGCAACAAGCTCGAGGAACATGTCGTTCAACTCGACGTTGGTGCTTGAGGGGTTGAGGGATTGTATGCTATATGTCATGAGAGAGACATGTAGCTTTGCCAGGGAGTTGCGATGGATGCCAAGATGAAGACTTCTTTGAATAGCCAACTCAAAGATTGTTCAATCAGTGCCGTGCTGCCCGGGTTTCGAATATACTTTCCTTCCTTTCTATTGGGCCACAAACCGACCTAGGTAAATCCATAAATTCTCTTTCCTATTCTTAATAGGCAATAGGCGTCTGAACCGTCGAATTGTCTTATGACTCATCTCTCTCCCTCAATATTGATTTCCCTCTAGCTGACTGGATTGAAGATAACTAGACTGACTGAAATAACAGTTATAACTGTATTGAGGAACAGGCAAACATCTTCGACGGAAATCAAGTCACTGGCTCTCAATATCTTAGACAAGACTAAGATGATCTTTTTCACGATACTAACTGGCCATATGATTCGACGGAAGACAGCTAAAAGAAAAGAGAGACTACGAACTATAATATAGGCTACGGAAAGAAAGGAAAGAAGGAGACGAGACTCGCAGGCAAACAACCGACTGAAAACTTCAAGAATAGATTGTTTGAAAGTCTTAAAGAAGCTAGCTATTGAAAATATCGAAAGCTATCCCTTTCTTTCTCTTTCGAGGTCAGGCGCGAATCCCGCCGCCTCAAGCCTAGGTTTGAGTTTTCTTCTTTCGCGCTACCTCCTACAGAAGATTGATTGACGGGAACCAGTTGATACGATCGATTCCTTATTTCCAAAAGGGAGTTTGATCCGATCCTTAAATCATCAAAAAAATATCTTCTCATAAGATAAGAATAAATATATTCAAATGAAAGGAACCGGATTCACGACTTGCGAAAAAGCCTAGCGAACAACAAAGCGCGCAGCCCTTTCATTGCTCCCTCCTTGCACATTAAGGACTATATACGCTCTCCACTAGCAGGTTTTTCGGAAAAGACCTGGTTTCCATTAAAAAGCTTAAAAGAAAGGGAAAGAGAGTACAATAGCATCAGCCAAGACAAGAGGCTGTGTCTAATGCCAGCAGGCAAAAAAGTTGTTTAGTGGCAATGTCCTTCTAGGACGTTGTATAAGGTTTTTGTAAATGCAGGTTTTGGGATAGAGATGACGGGTGAAGAATAGGGGCATTCTCATTTGTCTTTAGACTCTTTCGCTCCTCTTTGTGGAAGAGAGGGAGGTACTGCAATCGACTGGTCGAACGTGGTCGTGGTGGTGCTTGTTGAGTGAATGATCGAGGGCTTCACTTCCGATTTCGTTTTCACTGACTTCCCTATCCCCTATAGATAGGGTCTCATAATGGGCCTGTTAGTCGCTTTGTAGAGAAGTGGTGACAGGCTTGTGATCTAGCCTGATTCCTAATGGGGAAACTCGAGCTAAAGCAAATCCTTTAGGAACATAGCACATCAATCCTCTTTACCGATAGGACAGCTGGGATATAGACCTCGGTGCTGGTGGGACAAGACCCTATTCAGAGGAATAAATGTTTTAGAAGGGGAGAAAGCCGATCGAGTCACCAAGCCTAAGGCTTGAGATTCTAGCAGCTTACCCCTTTCATACCCCACGGAGCGGTAGTTATGGCATTTCATACCTGAGGGAGTACTGGCATTGAAGTCAGGCTGTATTGCTCTGACTCTTCGACGCCCCTCCTTCTGGAAGGGAAGTCGGAATGTCCCTCTTCCTTTGAACTGGATTGGATGAGTGGACCATTCGCCTCGAAGGAAGACGATTCAGTGCATATCGATGCAAATACAAAAAAGAAAATAATAAGAATTTCATAATAATGAGAATAATGATAGTTTCAATTGACCAACTTTCTATATCGAAAAGGACTTTCTCTTTATAAACTGTCATATTAATATATGTTCGTTCCGTATTTCATTTCCTAGATCTCTTGTTTTTAGAAAACGAAAAGCAAGTATAAAAGAAAGGTGTAACTCCCCTTTCGAGAACATAAATCTAAATAAAGGCAAATCTCAGGCGAAAAGTTCTTTCTTCTTTCGATTGGATAGATAGCTCATACGAGACATTTTCCTCCGTCCACGGTTCATGCTTTCATCTCAGCTCCTCATATAAGAGAGAAGAACAGGGGAATAGCTTAGCTTAAGGGCAGCTACTCTATGGACACGAAGGGTATAGTGGGCGGGGAAGAGTCTTTGTCGCTTCTTCGGCCTACCACCTTTCTTTTTTGACGGTTGAGCTTCTTCTTAAATGGAAGCTGACGGCCCTTCCCTTGTTCAAGAGCAGTCGATGACTTGACTTTATTTTAGCTACCGGCGTCAATAAAAGAGAGACGCCGGCGGAAAGCGTGGTAATTCTTTCATTTCAACCAGAAGGAGATTCAAAATGACAAAACTCAGAACTAAGAGAATAGGCGCCGGGGGGGCGCTAACGAGCAAGAAAGGGCCCTGACTATAGAGACTGTCAAAGCCAACTCATGTTTCCACTCTCTTTTCATTACGAATATGTATCACCGTTCCAGAAGTTATGGAAGATCAAAGCAAGAGTGAAGGTACGATGAATTCTGTCGATCGAACGAACATCGCTTTTCTGGCCTTTTTTCCCTCTCTGGCTGTCTGCTTGCTTCACACAAGTTTGATTCAACAGCGTCGATAGCCTGATCGACCCTCGTGCTGCTCTAGAGCTGCTCGAAGCGAAGCAAGAACCTTCTCCTCTCACCATCCCCATCTCCCGGATCCTATCTACCCTTAGGCACGAAGGTAGAAGTAGAAGTGGGGCTTAGTACTTGAGGTGGTTAAGCATTGCATTGGGATGCCTGCGGCTAATGATTAAATAGACACGGTCTTCAAGTACCTGCACCTCCTGCCCTGCCCCTAGCTTCCTTTCTCTCAAGTATGATTTTGTTAGGCGAGGCAAGCTATCCTAGATCAACTCCGTCGATCCTCAACGAGGAGGGTTTCTGCTTAACTTCTTGCAGTCAACCAGTAAGGAGACTTTCTACTACTATGTCTCACCAGTTACCGGTTTCCCTCATAACCATGTAAACCACTTTCGGGCGGGTCAAGCCCACTTGACGGAAGGAGAGCAACTCTGGGACTGGACCCTTGATGAATAAGAGTAAACCTTTGCACCTTATCTTCGACTCGAGCTAACAAGGGAGAGTTTGAAACGACTTCCCTACTAAATGGATTTCGTTCAGTGAGCTACCGTTCTATTAGAACTTGGAACTTCGACTGCACTTTCTTGGGCTGTGCCCTCCGGTGTGGGAAAAAGCCCAATCCCTTAATTTGTCATTCCTTCTATGCGAACAGAAAAACTTGTAGAATGAGACCCGTGATCGAGATGGTTTAGTACCACAGCTACCCGGTCCAATGACAATGGGGATTGTGACCCGGGTGTTGATGATGCCATCGGCGGGTCACTTTTGAAAAGAAGTGGATTTGGTCGTGGTTCTCTTCTCTTCTGATCCAAACATTTCAATTTGTTGACAAACAAGTGACCTTCCATGTCTTTTTCACTCTGTCAGTGGGTGGGTGTTGGATTTTGTGTCCTTTTCCTCTTTTCTACTCGAGAACACTCAAGACTACAAGACTGTGACGCGCACCTAGCCGGTCCTGGGAATTCGATCTGCAGCTGGCCGCAGAGAGGTTATTCAATTTATGAAAATGAAAGGGATGCAACTCAACAGCACAAACCTTCCTTCTCTTCCAATTCTATCTACCTGGGATTCCATTTCGACGGAGAAAGGAAAGCTTCGGCAATAAATAAACCTTCTCATAATACGCAATTCCAGTCTTTGTTCCATAATCAGAAGTCGTAGCGTAGTTCAATAAACAATGCAAGTCGGAGTTCCATAACTCAAGTCGTAACGCAAAGACGATCGGATCAGTGTAAACCATTCTTTCGAATGGAGACTCTCAGGCTTAGGGGATACGCGAAGAAAGACATTTGAGAAAGAGAAATTCAGATATACAATCTCGAAGATATGATCATTCCAAGCCTGAATACCTTTTCCATCAACGAATTGAAAACGCTAAATGGGCTGGTCAGTGAATAACGACTTCGAGATGGGACAAGTAAGCTTTTTGACTGTTTTTCTTGCAGCTGAAGGAAGTGTGATGGTGGGTCGGTCAGATGGTATGGAGGGCAAGAAGCCAGCCCGCCGGTGGTAGTCATGGAGGGTAGTGACTTTGCTTGATCTGCTTCTTCAAGTGAATTCTCGTTCTGTGGTTAGAATTCTCAGTGGAATCCCCCTCTTTCTGTCATCTTTCCGCTAGTCAGTAGCGGACTCTGGGTCAGTTAAAGTCCAATCCGTCTTAATATGCCAATCTGCCGGAAAGCCAAAGGATATAAGAATTTTAGTCAGAAAGCTAAGCAAAGTCACAAAGCCCCTATCGGTCGCTTGCTGGCGTCAAGCGATAGGCTCATCAATTAGATTGACTATAACCTTTTTACCCTGTAGAGTTGACTATGCCCACGAAGGCGATTAATGGTTATTAGTCGTATCATTTTCACCTTAGCTGATAACCTTGCTTCGCCAATACTGCTAGAAGAAAGACACGACTAATAGTTTCTGATAAAGTCTCATACCCCGCTTGTTGTTCCCCCTCGAAGGGGGATGAAGGGGGTGGGCTTGTTTAAGTCTTTCTTATCCTATCCGTTCCTATTGTTTTTAGCATAAATGTAAAGCTGGTTGTTTGAGTTCTTTCCGTCTCCTTTAATGCTTCGCCCATGTTGAAAGTCGAGATCAGGGATGTATTAATGATTTCTATTTGATAAGACCCTTTCCTCTTTCCTGTTCCAGCGTTAAAGCTGTTGTAAGGTAGGGTCTTTCTTTTCCGTACCGAATAGTCCGTTTAGTTAGCTATCCGCTTCGCCACTTATGCTAGCCGAGAGAAAGGCCTATTCAAGCTGTATTAAGTTAAGGAGAACACCCTTCTTCTTTCCTTTACTAAAGCAGGGTGAAATCTCTCCTTCCTCCTGCTCTGGTTAGCACGGAAAAGCTGGTTGAAGTCTTTCCTCTCTGTTTCCTTCCGTGTCGTTCCGGTCTCTTTTCTTCTGTGCGCTAAGGCTTTCGATTATCTCAAGCAACGACTTCCCGTTACTGTCTCCTCTTTGTTACCACTGATGCCGGTCACTTTGCCGCTGGGTCCGGTACTGGGCAGGAGGGCGGGCATCCCTTTTTGTTACGAGACCGTAGCCGGTTCCCCCCGTACTTTACAGGGCTTCTTTTTCGTGCTGATACCAATTGTCGGTTCAGTTTATGCATGGCGAAAGGGGGCATTGGAATGGTCTGAGCTCCAGAATATTCAGACAATCAAAAAGAGGGAAAGGATGACGTTGAGACGGTTATGAATTCTATTGTTGAGTTTCCCTTGCTTGACCGAACAACCCAAAGTTCTGTTATTTTAACTACGTCGAATGATCTTTCGAATTGGTCAAGACTCTCTAGTTTATGGCCGCTTCTCTATGGTACCAGTTGTTGCTTCATTGAGTTTGCTTCGTTAATAGGTTCGCGGTTCGACTTTGATCGTTATGGACTGGTACCGACGATCGGGCCCCTGGCAAGCGGACCTCATTTTCACAGCCGGCACAGTCACAATGAATAAATGGCCCCTTCTTTAGTCAGATTATACGAGCTAATGCCTGAACCAAAATATATCATTGCTATGGGTGCTTGTACTATTACTGGAGGGATGTTCAGTATCGATTCTTATAGTACCGTTCGGGGAGTTGATAAACTCATTCCCGTGGATGTTGATTTGCCCACCTAAACCAGAAGCAGTTATAGATAGATGCTATAACGAAACTGCGTAAGAAAGTCTCTCGAGGATAAATCTATGAATCTCGAATGAGGTCTCAACAATAAAATCGGTGCGTCGACTACCAACCACAAGTTTCGTGTTGGACGCAGTATTCATACTGGAAATGACGATCTGGGGTTGCTCTATCAACCACCCACTACTTCAGAGAGACCTTCCGAAACATATTTCAAATACAGAAGTTCAGTATCTTCTCACGAATTAGTGAATTAGGCAGGGGCTTTTTGCGCAGAATAAGAAAGAGGGCTTCATAAAATTCATTGTAAATGTGAAATACCCATCAAAATGTAGGAGAGATCAAAAAGATGCAGGGTCGCTCATCTGCTTGTTTAGTCAAGCATGAACTAGTTCATAGATCT
>JAXCLR010000021.1:0-22500 GCA_035584095.1 Annona squamosa | reverse complement strand
AAAAACGGGCAACACAACCCGCTACTTAGGAAGCAGAGTAAACAGAGTTTGAAAACACTTAACTTAAGGAAATGAGAAATAGAGTAGAGGAGAAGAGAACAATCAAGACTCAGCGATAGCCATACACACCCGAGGGGAGCACCACGCTCACCTTCAGGCAATTAGGCAAGGGAGTCAAAAAAAAAAAACTCTTTTTGCACAAGAAAGAAAGCAAGCGTACTCGAAATGATGGAACAAAGGAGGCGGGAACAGTTTATGAGTATGAAGCGGCAGATGCGGGAAAACCCCGGAGAAAGGGGGTTCGACTTTCTTGGGCTTGGGGCAGCACATGAAATAGCTTCTGAGAACTATTTTATTCTATGACAGCTCGGACGCTAATGTCGCAGAGCTCAAACAATCGCAGTCCCATCCGATAAAGAAGAAAGGGTCCCCCCTCCATTGTGGAGTTGAATAATTGCAGAAAATATTAGTCTAGTACTAGTGCCACACGAATGTGAACTCTTGGCCTGAATAATGTAAGAAAAAAAAAAAAAGGTTGGCTCCTCACCCTATCGGCGGATGAGCGGCCTCCTCACTAACCTTTCCTCATTCGCTTCATTGAGCCGCAGAATGAAAGATCTCTCCCCATTAGCAACAGGTAATCTTTTTTCAAGCCACAAGAAGGGATCTCCTACTGAACGATAGGAAAGTGAGTTCTTCCAGTTGGCATTCATTAGTCCGGTTTCAGGAAAGAAAGAGAAAGTCAGCAGCCTATCCGCCGCTGACATCTTTGCCCAAGTCAGTTCGCTTAGCTGGAGCCCTTCAACTGCCCTGTATAGAAAAAAGAAAATATACGTATGGATAGTTGGAGAGCCGTACTCGTGGTATAGACGGGGCCTCCACCTTTTTTGACTCTACCTCCAATCTCTTGTTTTTTATGGTCGAGACTCAAAAGAGGGGATAATTGCCCGTAGTAGAGTAGGGCATACCAACGATTTTTCTTTCCTTCTGGCTTTTCTGCAGGTCTGACTCTTCGATACAACCTATGATTTGTGATGGTTGCCGCTGTAAGGCCTTTTTCAGATATGATTGCGATAGTTTGATTTCGGCTAACGCCCCGGTTTTGATTGAGTTGAAGGATCTTTTTTCCGGTATGACTACTCTTGCGCCTATTCATAATCGATCTTCTTTGTAGCGCTTTCGCTTTGCCTTCCTTTCTTTTTTGCTAAGGCTAGCTTTCCTAAGACAGAAACTATGCGGATTGAAGTTCTAGCTTTCGTTTCATGTTCAGGGTGCGGTGTAGGTAAGGAATCAAGACGGAGAAAGGGATTTGCTTTCTATTACGATTATTCGACGTTTTCGGTGGCTGATTCCAAACATCATTCCTACTAGTTATCAGAGCAGAGAGGCTGGAAGAAAGCGGAATCTCGCCGAGAGACTTTCCGAGAGAAATCGGCCAAACTCCAAGCCCACTCACTCTCCCACTTCAATTCAATCACTGAATCCCTTCCACTTTTTATAGCCTTTTAACAAAAGAAAAGGTTGGTGGAGAAACATCGACGAGATCGGCCTATTTAACAGAGAGGTTGGGCTAAAAGACAGAGGCGGCTTCCTTCATTGGTAATATGCTCTGGAGACAAGAAAGTCAGACCTACCATCTTATAGCGTTCGTGCCACACATACAGATCTTCCTTGGGCTGACCACCCTGCTTTCTGACGCTTTCTCGACGGTAGGCACCAAACGTCGCCAAACGAATTAGCCTCTCCTTCTCCCTCAATAGCTGCCTTAGTTTAGTCTTTGGTTGGTTTGGTGTGCGACTATGAGCTTCTGGGCCTGTACGATTTCCTGTCCGAAAAAAGCAAGGCATGGGCGTGTCGGGTTAGCGGTCTCTTTCTCGGTTATGTCTTTCTTTTCCACGGCAATGAACCCTCTTCCCTTCCCTCTTACATAGACAGAATTCCCTGAGCAAAACAAAAAGACTCCTACTCCTATAAGGTCCTGTTGCAGCTGACGATTCTTAGCGACTCTTGTGTTGTGCTTTTACATGTATTTGTCTCTCTCCTAATCTCATGGGAGTGGAGTCTGATCTAGTCCACTTTCCTGTATCCGCCTGGGTACCCGAACTCGGAACTAGAGATACCGGAATTTCCTTCGGATGGAACTACTGACTGAACTAGCCTGGCTAGCTTTTGTGGCCCCAATCTAGCACCAGGTGGGCCGGTATGCAGTCGCAGGCGAGGTGGTGTGGGACCTGCTTTTCGATCCAGAGGCAGAAAGGACTATCGTCCGCGTAGACCAACCAATTCCTGGTTCACAGGCGACCCTCGTTTTGTTGTTCTCACTCTCTCTGAACTTTAAGGGAAGGGGCTCACTCGGATGGGCATAAGGTTTTGCGCATAATTCTTTGTCACCCGTATGACACGCATCGATCACTTTCACATTCGATCATGCTCCTGCATAAGCAGGAGTCGAATAACCGAACGAACTTTTGCCAATTCACTTGAGTGAGATAGCTTCGTCACTCTCTTCTATCTCAATCGGGACGGCTTTCATTGTCCATTCCTTGACTACGAAAGCATGCTCCCCCTTTTCAATCTCCATCCAGGAACAACGACCTTCTAAGATAGATAAGGCATCGAGGTCTCGCCGAGCCTTCAGACCAGTCAATGATTGCCTAGCTAGCGCATCTCAAATAGTTTGAGCAGTGGCCTTCCCATCCGGTTCCATCGAGGTATCTTCTTCTTTTCTCCTCTTGTTGCGACAAATCGAGAAAAAAGGACTGGACTCTACTTCCCAAACCCATCCGAGAAAAAGAACTCTCTAAGTCTCTAACAGAGGATTCCGATGTGGATTCTGAGGCTAATGTAGATTTGACTTTCCTGGTATTCGTAGATCGGACTTTGCCGGGTATTTGCTCTATTTAATAGTCAGCTGCTGCTGCCATCGCTTAAGGGATATGGTAGACGCAGCAATCCTTCCCGCTCTAGTTCGACTAGCGTGATTAATGAACATGGGGCAGCAATTAGTGAGAGTCGGTTTCTGTTCTTGCTTGAGTCGACGGTTCCCCCTTGGTTTCAGCTACTGTGATCTTTTCCGCTGCTATTGATCGTCGGAGGCATAAGCGCAGCTATTTCATATGCTGCAAAGTCAGTAGTACTTTGACTTTAATTTGACCGGGGAATTCAATTCTCTTTCCTAACCGATTAGTCTTTTCGAAAGAAAGTTTCTAGGCGTGTGCTAGCATGTTAAGAAAACGGTAGCATAGTCTTGGAGGCTGACAGTGATGTCTTCTGTTGCTTGTTCTTTTTCCCTTAAGCGAGTTCGGGCTCGGGGTAGGCAACTGACCAGGAAGAGTCTACAGAAGCGATAGGCAACTTTTAGTTGATCCCGCCTCAAGGCCCATTTCTGACTTAATAGCCTACCTAATTAGCCATATCGGAGGCTACCCAGCTACTTATTAATTAAAAGAACGAAGCTTTTCCTGTTCACGACTCCGCTGCCATTTCATCCGCTAAAGTGAGCTCGAAAGCGAATTCAGTCACCTCAGGGTCTCAATCCTAAAAAAGGGATAAAGTCCTTTATGCCATGACTTTCAGCTGTGAACTCTTTATCAAAAGGTTTCCAGGGGTGGACTTTCCCTTCTTTATATGGTAGAGCATAAGCTCGTCTTTTTTTCATCTCCGCTGCAGTTGTTCACGAATCCCTTTCCGGGGTGAAGGAGGAATCCGTTGGGACTTCTTTCCTTGGCACGAACGGGAGAAGAATCAAAGGAATACGGGTCTCAGGGCCTATCAATGAGTTAGGAGTTCCATAAGCCTCCCTCCGGGAGTAGAGAGAACGCAAGCGTCACTTGAGCCATGGTAGTAGCAGAGAGAGGTTGAGATTTCCAAGAGAGAGCGAAAGAGTAGAGAAACAGCAAAGAGTTCCTGGACAGGTAAAAAAGGAAAGGTTAGTATCGAGCATCGAAACTTCATTAAGCGAGACATTGCAAGGTCTTGTAGCTTCCTTGAAGATGAAGGGAGGGAGCTGAAAAACTCGACGCGTGCGCTAGCGCGCAACGGCTTTTCTTTAGTTGCTTGCTGGTTCGGTGTTGTCACTCACCACTTCCGGAAGCTTAAGTGGTGAGTGAGTTTAAACGGACTATCGTTGGACAATGTCCTTTGTTGGATCAAGCTGGCGAGTTTTGTCTATGGTGTCCTGAACATAAGACTCTAGGCGTACCTGAGCGCTCATGTCTGGCACGAAAACCTTCTCTTCTCTATCGAGAAGGGGCTTCCGAAAGAACGGAAGGGGGTCACGCCAGAGGATTTGGAAATATACAGCCCACAATGTCGAAGGATGATAGATGACTGGGGCTTTTACCCTGATAATCCACCAGCCTCGGTCTATGGACCACGAACTCCCGTCCCTCCTGGAACGGACAAGGGAACAGTGTTCCGACCGCCCGCGAGCAAGTTAGGACTTGGGGCGAAACCTGAAAACGAAGAGGAGGAGCAGTACGTCGACTTCTGACTATGCAGCGTCCGCTGCAGAACAAAGGAACGAAGAAGAATTGGATTCGACGTCTTCTTGCACTTCGCCTTGCTCCGCCAAATGAAGGAGGCCGTCGGTTATTCCTTAGAGCTATGCAGGAACGAAGCGGCATATCAAGACCTAGCGAATTGCGTTTGCAAAGGGTTGAACCGGGCGATTTTGACTGTTATCCGCCTCATATTCGGCGCATCATGCGTCAAATGGGCTTTAACCCCGACCGACCAGACCTGCCAGGAGACGATCCTTATGTACGTTTCCCTCTCGGACTAGAGGATTCTTCAAACCTGCGGCATCATAGAGATCATCGAGGACTTCATTATCAAGGAGACTCCTCCGGTACCCGAGAAACAGTATTTCACTTTGGTGGGACCGGTCTCGTTATGAGAGAATAAACCAGTCTGAATCTAATGTGTCGGTGAATATGACCTCAGTCTGCGAAATAGGATCCCTATCCGAAGAAGCCTCTGAGGAAAATCAAGAAGATGGCGAGAAGGCCATAGAACCAGAAGCCGCGAATGATCAGGACGATGAAGAAGAATATGAAGAAGCTCCTGCAAGTCTGGAAGACGGTGGTCAACCAACCATCGATGAACTCGAAGAAATTCACCTCGGGACAGATCCTCGGCCAACTTTTGTTGCTAAAGCCTTGCCCGAAGAGGATCAAATTGCTATCAAGCAGTTGTTGCAGGAATTCCGAGACGTTTTTGCATGGAATGACACAGTGGATCCCGGCAATGCATTATCTTAAGAAGGCTCCTGGCAAGAAGCCCGTTAAGCTAGCTTCAAAGCCTAAGCGCGCTTGCGTGAAGAATGAGAACGCCGTGAGTCAAGCTCCTCTAGCTATCGTTTAGAGGGAATTGAAAGCCGCCGGTCCTTAAGGTCGCCAACTAAGGCTGCTCATTCAAAGTCTCATTCATAGTATTGAAGTTATCAATCAAAGCAAAGAAGGAAAAGCATAAAGGATAAATCTCCTGAACGTCGAATGAAGGGAGAAGCCTTAAAACAAATTGACCTAAGTCAACCATGTTGAAAGACTGAACCCCAGCTGTATGACCGTGTTGAATAAAGAGAAAGAGCAGTAGCCACTTGCGGCGTAGGGTTCACCGAATCACGTTATTAATATAAGTCAAATAAGAGCCAGCAAAGAAAGTGTTTCATGTTCAGTCTCCCCGCTATCCATATTAGAAAGGCTAAGATGCCCATCCTTGCCGCTGCCGAAGCCAACAGGCCATTCCGAAAGAATGGGAAAGAAATCCTATGGCTTTACTTAAGACAAAAAGTGATCGGACGGGTAGCTAAAGTAGAACGAGAGGAGTACTCAAATATAGGGCTTAGATCGGTAGACGAGAGGGCGTCGGTGGTCTTAAGAATGGGATTCTTCATAATAGGGCCTATTTGAGAATGAAGTTCTGCCCGCTTTTGCTAACTTTTAGTTAAGTTAATAATGCGGGACTGCCGAAGTCTTGTTTTACGCCAGACTTCTTTGGCGCTCATCATGAAAGATTTTCGGTATTCCTACCTACAGACTCACAAGATAGTCAACAGGTCATCCTCAGAGTTTTAACTAACCGAATCCACTTTTTGATGTGCCTGCTTTGCCTCTGCCTTTTCATCTGAAATCTTTGCTCCTTTTGAAGGGCCTTGCCTTGTTATCAAATTGAATAGTAAGGTTTTCGACCTGAGTCGGCATCAATAGTTAACCCACGAGCACAGAATAGTTGATGTGTCATTACCGGGTTTCTATTATAAGAAAAGCCAGATTGAATTTCATAAGAGAAGAAAGATGGTAGCGTAGAGTAGAGTCGATTCGACGGTATGCCAGTTTCGTAGAGAAGTTCTACTCTTTCATGATGTAGTTGCTTGTTTTTTTCGTTTTTTCATCGAGATTGGGTTGGTGTTCAGTGTACCGTACTGTATCGAAAAGAATGCGCATTGCAGCAAGAAAACGTCGACGCGCGACCGCTTTCGCGTTAGGTCGCTCATCCGAGCAGGCTGAAAAGCCGCTAGCGCGCACAGCCTTCTTCCCATCAGACGTTTGTGGGAAAAACCCACGCACACTCGGCTCGGGCAAGTCTCTCTATTGGTTGGAGAGCAGAACTGTCAAAGAATGCACCAAACCACATGATTGTTCTGGAATGGCTCCTCAATATCGTCGCTCTTTGTGATGCAGCGGAACCATGGCAATTAGGATCTCAAGACGCAGCAACACCTATGATGCAAGGAATTATTGACTTGCATGACGATATCCTGTTCTTCCTCATTCTGATTTTGGTTTTCGTATCACGGATGTTGGTTCGCGTTTTATTGCATTTCTACTATGAATTGAATCCTTTCCCGCAAAGGATTGTTCATGGAACTACTATCGAGATTATTCGGACCATATTTCCTAGTATCATCCCGATGTTCATTGCTATACCATCATTTGCTCTGTTATACTCCATGGACGAGGTAGTAGTAGATCCAGCCATTACTATCAAAGCTATTGGACATCAATGGTATCGGAGTGCGCCTCTTCACGAGGGTGATTTAAGTGCAACGAAATGCACCGGTGGTTCGCGAAGCATCTGGCTTACCGGTCATCTCCCATTCCCGTCGTCGAGAGACTATAAGAACTATAGCATGCCATAAACAGGGAGTTGGGGTGCTTAGACCTATACCCCGAAATGCTCCCAGCATAGGAGCCTATGGTTCCATTCGTCGTTGTTGCTGGAGGTACACATCCCTCTTCTCGGTGTGGAGCGATATACGATAAATAGATGCTCAGCCTGCAATGTCCGATAACGGCGCTGAAGTAGTGAATCTATCGGCACCACAGCAGTGGCATACAACTTTGGACCTAACGGCCGGCCCCGTCACCTTTCGGAATGGGGGATCCCCGTTGGCAACAACGACGGTAGTCGTCGCGGAATTACTGGGCCGGGAGAGGACAACCTGTTGTTCCTGCTCCTCTTTCTTCGCTTCGGGGACGGAGGTCCTACGGTAGGTAAGAGCAGGCACAAGCACTTGACCGAAGGGGACCAGCGCTTCTACTCCTCCACCGAGGAACCGTTCGCAGCGAGAAGCAAGGGATGTCGTGAACGGTGGGAGGTCACAGAGAATTGACCTATTCATAGAGTGATCCTCTGATTGATATAGGATATAGACTATATCCTTATTATTCATATCTAAAGAATCTTTTTCTTTCGAAAGAAAGACATATACCTATCTATCTCTTCTGGAGATACATCGATCCATGTCGGAGAAATCTCTGGATTCATTGGTCATTTTGGTCCAGTCTAGTCGAGACTTTGTCATTCAATAGGGTCTACCGTTACTCCGGGGCAAGACTGGACAATTCTACTCGAGACGTGATCGGTCTGAATGACTTTTTTTTTTTTTTTTTTTTGAAAAAAAGATGAGTACGCGCGCTCCCGCGCGATGACTCCGTTTTTCAGCAGGCTCGCTTCGTGAAGCCCCTATCTAGTGCTTACGTAATAGGGCGCTGCTTTTTGGCCGTAGATTGCGGGTTCCAGCTTCACTGAAGTAGGTAGGGCTGGGCGAGAAAGGGTCCCCTGTTGTCTGTAGGGCCTTCGATTCCACCGGGGTCTTACGGTCTCTGAGAGAGGGGATAACTACCTAACTAAAGAAGAATAGTGCTCTTTCTAAGAGTAGGCGTGGAGAGCTTTTTGCGGGGAAACGTCGCAAGTACAGTTTGGAGGGAGGCGGGCGTCGACCCAACCTTATGAGTATTCGGACTATAACAGTTCCGATGAACAGTCACTCACTTTTGACAGTTATACGATTCCAGAAGATGATCCAGAATTGGGTCAATCACGTTTATTAGAAGTGGACAATAGAGTGGTTGTACCAGCCAACACTCATCTACGTATGATTGTCACACCTGCTGATGTACCTCATAGTTGGGCTGTACCTTCCTCAGGTGTCAAATGTGATGCTGTACCTGGTCGTTCAAATCAGACCCCCATTTCGGTAAAACGAGAAGGAGTTTACTATGGTCAGTGCAGTGAGATTCGTGGAACTAATCATGCCTCTACGCGTGCGCCCGGATACATAGGCCGACTGCTGAGCCCACTCTGGCTCAGCCGCACCACCCGGGGTGCGAGCCACCCGAGAAGCAAGCTATTACAGCGAGCGGCTGGAGCAGTAGGGAGCCGAGGAGCAAGGCAGTAGATAAGATAGAAGAAGGGGCCAGGCTCCCGGTGGAGCAGAGGAGACGGTTAGGATAACGAACTTGAAACGCGGAGCCCGAGCGGCCGGCGAGCGAGTGGTTAGTGGCCAATAGCGCCCTAGTTGATGGCATTCCTCTCTGCGGCTGGCACTCGAGGAACCACGGGGCACTCCATACAGAGCAAGCAAGTCTTAGGGATGAGACGCCCGCGCAAGGACCTCAATTCTCATTAGGAGGTCGAACCAAGGACCTATGGAAGTCGGGGCTACCCCGTCCCCATGGCAACGCAATAGTGTCCTGAGGGAGGAGTTTAGAGGCCTTATAGTAGCACGGACCTCTTTTTCTTTCTAGGTCATGCGAAGGGGGCCAGTCCGACGATCGTCCTGTTCCTCTACAAAGACAACAGACGCTCTCAACGGCTAGGCGCCACTCTCTTTCTGAGTTATTCCAGCTTCTTCATGATTTCGTGCCGCGGTGAACGAACAAAACACAAAAGAGGGCCGTCTCCGCGGAAGGAGAAGGACCTGCAACGGCAGAGACTACTGATGACCCCCTTCTTGTTTGTTCCTAGCCGTCTGTTACGAGTCCGGGAAGCCTGGAATCATCAATATGAGGGATCCCTCAAAATAGAGAAGGGCGGACAGGGCTTCCGCAAGAGCCTCCCCCCTCTTCCCGGTCAAGATAGATGGGAAGGAGACGGACATAAGCAGCCTCTTTATTGTAGTACGTACACCTTTGTTTCAGGGTGGGGCCCCTCCTGCTAATCCGGCCATTTCCGAACCTGTCTTTCCCACCCCATTCAATTCAATAGAGGACTTATCCATTCTTGCGATTCCCAGCCCTACGGTACGGCTAAATAGGCTCAATGATCTCTTTCTTCGATAGGCCGGCCCGGCGCTCCGCGTGGTTATATTCGTACATGTTCCGACTCGCCGGTCATTATGGATCTAGTGGCATGGCGAGGCGAAGGGGGGAAGCAACTACGAAGCTTCGTAGACTCGACAAGTCGCTTCGCTTATAGAATCGAATTCGACGCGACGGTAGCTTGCTGACTCTCCTAGTCGCGTGCGTTGGCGGCAAGGAAGGAGGCATTGGAAAGACTAGACCATACTATAGTCAGTACAGAGGCATTCGGGAAGCGACTAGTCGCTTCTGGCGAAGCTTCTAGAAGGCCGACCACCACATAGAGAGATCCATATACCAGTCATGAGCGATAGCGAAGCCTAGAGAGGCGCAGGGCAGGATCGAAGAGCGTCAGTGTGAAACGCTCAGGAAAGGAGCGGAGAAGGGGTTCCCTCCGCCCCTTCGGTTCGGGGTGGACATCTGAAAAAGGTGAGATAAACAGAAGAGTAGCTAGCTAGCGCGCTACTCTGGCTCGCTTCGCGAAGCTCCGCCCCATCTAGTGACGGGCTTTCTTTACCGTCACTAGATGATGGGGCAGCGACGCGAACTGACGGACTCTGACGGGCCTTATCGTATTATATGAGGGGACCGAGTCAATGCTGAAAAGCTCAGCTGAAAAACTCGACGCGACCGGAACTGAAAAACGTATGCGACCGATAGGGAGGCAAAGAAGCCGTTGCTCGCGCACCGGCTTTTCAGCCTACGCTAGCTATAGGCAAAGAAGCCGTTGCTAGCTGATAAACGTATGAGCGCGCTAGCGCGTTTTACTATAAGCTTTTCAGCTTGCTGCTTGCTTTCTCGCTTCCGAGAGGCGAAGGGAGCCTGACTTACGGCTGCCAAGCCTGGCGCGAAGCGAAGGGATTGGATTTCACCTATGATCAGATCAGTGGGCAACCATAGTTGACTTTTTTTTTGTGTTGTTGACGTTGTTGAAAGCTCATTTTTCAGTAGGCCTAGCTTTTCGGAGCTGCTCCCAGCTCACACTATGGTGGAGGAGGTCCCGTGAAGATCTAGGAGTGTGAGCAGTACGAGCTGAAAGGCTCCCATACTGTTTGGAGGGCAGGGGGCATAGATGCCAAACCTGACCCCTATCTATCGTCGTAGAAGCTGTTTCTTTGAAAGATTATGGTTCTCGGGTATCCAATCAATGAAATGAATCCCCCAACCGGAAGCTTAAGCGGAAATGAAATTGGAGGGGGGAAGCCACTAAATTGAAGGCTTCGCTCGCTCAATTCGCTCTAACGCTCGTTTAGTAGACAGCAAGTGGAGTGCATAAGCCCATAAGCTAGAGGGGCGAGGCCTTACTACACGAGCTCGTAAGTCAAGCACGGAACGAGCCTTGTCTACGAAGCAAAGCTTCCTCGTCTTGCTTGCTTCTGGCGAAGCTTCTAGTCTGTAGGCATTCTGTCAGGTATAGTAGGAATACTAATTGGAAGGCCGACCACTATATAGGAGCGATAGCGAAGCCAAGCCGTCAAAAGGCGAGCAGCCCTTATAGCAATAGCAAACGGCCTACTTATAGCCTTTCAACAGGTGTCTTTCCCCTTTGGCCTTTGTGAGCCTTTCTCCTGGGAGGACTTGATGAACGTTTTCGAGTGGTCACCGATTCCCTTTGGCCTTGTGACGACCGCAGCTCCGTAACCAGTAGCTGGACACTTTTGACCTGAGCTCGTCTTTCCATTATGACTAGAGTCATCTATGGTCCTTTCTACCTTCTCGAGCAAGCAGCCGTGACTTTCGATGGCCGTTGTTATGCTTGCGAAAAGGTCGGCCTGCCTAAAGGCAGATGAGTGAGCAATCTCCAGCTGTTGAGTGTCTGAAGAAGGATAGAAGACACTTGAGGAAGACGTATCCACAGCAGTTACGCAGCAGAAGGCGTGGAAATTGTCTCTTCGAAGAAATTGCCCTCGAAAGGAATCAACTCCTCCGGTGTAGGTCGGAGTATATTCTGGCAGGAAGGGGTTCTGATGGTAGTGGGGTTTCCGGGATGTACTTCGGTAAAGGGTGAGTCCCTACAAACTCAGTGATGTCTTGAGGAATCTCAACATCTGGTGGAGTTCGAATGTCGAAGTTCAAGGACTCATCGACATTCATGACTTCCTCAATATTTGTGGTTCCTGAGATTCATTCCAGAAGAAGGAATGAATTCGGTTGTGGCTGCTACTATATCTGCGATCATCTCGCTAGGACTTTCACCAGGTTATGGGAAATACACCTGTCTGTGGGAGTGTCCTCGTCTTCTTCCTTTCCCTATTCTTCAAGTAGCATATCAACTCTTTCTTCAGGGAGATACTTCTTCATGCTTTCTTCATTTATCTCCCCGTTTAATACCTTAGGTCTGATTGGAGGGACTGATGCTCGTACTCTTCCATAGAGTCCAGATATTCCTCGATCGGAGTCTTCTTCCTCTCGATCTCCAATGGTAGGACAGGTAGTTTACTCCTTCCTCCCTTCTTCTTTTGAGTGGGCTTCGAGGAGCTTTCTTCCGACTGGGGGGCTCTCCGCCATCGGATGCCCGTCATATTATTGACAGCGCAGCTTCATGGATTTCTTTGAAATGGGTTGCCTTAGTGCTTCAGTCCTCCCAAAACACCTCTTCATTCCCCTGAGCCACTGTGACAAGGTTAGTGTGCTCAGAGGGTTTGTCCAAGAGGACATTCGTCGGAAAGGCGCCTGCGGCCCTGATATGGTTTTTCCACCCAATCCGTCGAAGACCTAGCAGTCTGATATGGGATGGCTGATCATCCTGTGATATGGGCAGTATCGAGGATGATCTGTCCTCTTTGCTTCTTCTGGGAAAAAAGAGCATCGTCAGAACAATTTCATTGTTTTATCCTCTCCTATTCTTCCTTTCCTCCAAAGAAGGTGGTTGGCGTGGAGCTGTGCGGCTTCCTTGAGAAGAGCTTGCCCCCGGCGACATACTCGCTCCTGAGTTGGATGGCAAACTTCTATCGACGGTGAAAGTTCCATTCCAGCCGTTGTCCTTGATGTGGAAACCGGCTTGTAAAGCAAGCAATAGGAATAGGAAGTGGTACATAAAAGCAATCGGAGTTGGCAGTGGCATTCTAGTAGTGAAAGCTCAATCCTACACAGGCAATGAAAGAGCAATAGCGGGAAAGGAAAGGTTTAGAATTCTTTGAAGGACGGGAAAGGCAGTCTAGCTACTTTATAATACGATAGCCTACTCTACCCAACATCTAGCTAGTACATGGCTTATGCAGCCTACCTCAATTAATTAAGAAAGTGTGCAGGTGAATCACAAAGTGTAACAGTAAAGCAGTCGAACTGGAAAGTGGGTATGAACTCCTCCCTTCTCTCTGCGGCCTAACGACGGGCGCTTGTCACACATTTTGAGGTCAATCAGTTCCTCCTTTGCTACTGATGCCATACTTCACTAATATCAGTCTATTGCACCTATAGGTTATAGAGACTCTACTTTGTGTAAGAGTAAAGCAGTCGACGCAGGACAGTCAGTCATACAGTAAAGCAGGATCGGTGCGGAGAAAACGATGCTAGATGCGGGGAATCCGGGGTTTTGAATTCATGGTCAACTTGCACTTTTTGGAAAGAGGATTGCATGCGACGAAAAGGATGATTTGGCACAGTTTATGCCCTGAAAACGATGATTTTCAAACCTCTTTCACTTTAATAAGAAGGTTGATTTTATATAAAGAGGGGGACTTCACTCATTTGTGAAAATACAATCGACGAAAGAACCCATAGCCATGAAAGAAGAAAGGACAGCAAGACCAAAGGCCGGAGAAAGAAGATCTATCCATTACAAATAAAAAAAAGGCCGCCAGAAAGTGACAAGCGGAAACTACAAAGCGAAACTACATTTTGAGAACGATACCCTTCCACGATGCACCAATGCTTCGACGTACTGCCTTGATGGTGTCCAAAAGCGAATTATAGCGGACACGAGACCGTTTGCAGTCACTCCGTCTTATTTTGCTGACTCCAAATTCTACGACCAACATGCTAACACGTCTGAGCCTAAGCCGCAAGACGCGACCGTCGCCAAGGGCAAGGAAACGGATGCTGACAGGACGCCTACTAAAGTGGTCGATATAAGGCAACCACCGTCCGACTTGCAGCAATCCGCCGAGGAAAGAATGGCAAGAGAGTGGGCCGAGATACTGAGAAAGGAGGACGCTCCACGTATAAAGGTCAACCCCTTCATACCTATCCTCAACTGCATATCTCCATCTCTCTACTGAAACGGAAGTGAAAGAAGAGTGGGTATGCGGGCTTCTTTCAAATTTGAGGTGGCGGAAGAAATCGCTGAAACGAAAGCTTTAAAGGGAGGAAGCGTGATAGGACACAAAGTGATTAATAGGGAGTCATAAATATCTTTTCTTTCCTTATCTTCTTTATCTAGGATCATGGCTCTCTCTTTTTCTTTTTCTGCTAGTGAAGTAGTTGAGCCTCGAAAGCCTACTCTCCAACCATTACCCCTGCCCTCGGTGCCTTCCCTTTTCCCCGAAACTGCAATCTTTCGACGCAAGCAGGAGTCATAGGCACCTTCATACTCAAGCCATCAATCGGCATAGTAGTCGACGCAAGCAAAGCCCCTCTCTCCTACTCGAGCTTCGTACTCCCCGAAACATCAAGTGGCACAACATCCGTAACCGGAAGAACATGAATCGCCCCACCGGTCTCCTGTGGTTAAGCAAGAAACTTCCTCTTCACCGGTCCCTATACCCCAACCGGCATAAGCACTCGTAACTGCTTCATTTAGAACATAAACACGAGTTTTTCCATTAGATATCAAGTATATAAGAACCCTATCCAATGCTCCTGTTTAGCCTGTTCCGATCTTCCTCGGTAAGCCTGGTTGGCATTCCTCTTTCTACTCGTCTTCTTGCTCCAGCTACGATTGTTTTAGTAGATTAGGTGAGTGTTCCAAACGGACTGACTAAGCCGTCGAAAGAACGCAAGTCTTGGATTCAATGTGAAAGGACAATGTTCATTTCCTTCAATTCATAAGCCCGAGTATGACGATCCCAAAAAAGTCGCCCGAAGTGACTGACCATATAGTATAGTTTTTTTCCCTTTTCCAGAGATGAGAGAAGTAGCAACCATGGACCCAGCTCACAGAAGAAGGGGACTAGTTGCGACAGGAAAGAGGGAACATGGTGTTGTGCTTCTGACCTATGATGATTCCGCATTTGCCTGGTCAAGCTTATTACTGGCAGGCGAGACCGATCGATTGAAGTGACGGTTCATAGCTAAACCCCGAAGCGAAGTCAGCTGGAGGCTGGAGCGATGGATCAAGAAAATGGAATGAAATACTGACTCTTTAGAGTATGGGGTGCATACATTTCTTTATCGTAACGACGAAGCGCGATATACGCCGCACTCTTAAGGTAAGGTAAAGGGCCAGGCATGGTGGGGGGGGAGTCGTACTCTTCTTTGACTTCGACGAGTGTGTTGGGGAAGACGGCTGATGTGAGCTGCCAGCTTTCAAAATCGGTTCGTTTTTTTACTCCTGAGACAACTTTCTATCAAAACGATGGGTTAATCTAAATCTAAGTGAGCGTGTGAAGGCTAAATTCATCGAGTTGTGCTAAAGCGCACACTGAAGTGTGAAGGCGCTTCCTCATTGACTACGGGCAAGACTTGCCGTCCGAAGAAAGTGTTCATAAAATGGCACGAGGGGTTCTTACTAGAGTCGCTCCCGATCCGCTCAGTTTATCAAAGAAGCGATGGGAAGAAGAGAATCGTTGGTTCTTAATCGCTCCGACAACGAGATTGAAAAAGGGTGGCTGCTGTGATCAGTGAGTGGTCCGATGTATGAGCAGTTGAACGGGGGAGAGTGCTGACTTTTATAGTGTATAGGAAGGAGTCACCTAGAACGAGACGGAACGCTGGCTTTTCTTAAGCATATAGTTGGTTGTTAGGGACGATCGGTCTTAGCCATAGCAGCTTCTGAAATGAGAGGCCTTCCCTCCGGAGCCTTTGGCTACAGAGGCGAGACCCGAATTGTCCAGAGCATCCCACAATATGGCCACGACAGGGAGTAGTGAAGATGCTTCCCGAGACGAGTCCGTCCATAATGGAGGGAGCCATGTTTCTGCACTAGAAGAAGGCTCTTCTCATCTTGAGAGGGCGATTGTACCGGTCGGGGAAGTTGCGCCACCACTTAGTTCTGAAGCACCTCCTTCACTACCGAGCTTTCCATCAGAGCTACCTCCTTTAGAGCCACCTTCGGCCCCTACCATCAGAGCTTTCTATTTCTGAGCCTCTTCAAAATTGTTACGAAAGGACAAGCCGTTCTCCGGCTTCGCCTTATCATATCTTTCCCCGGTAATATGGCTTCCGTTAGGAAGCGGAGTCCACGAGCTAAGCTGTTGTAGGCACTGGAGCAGGTCTTGTCAGAGCCTCCCTCCTTCTCAATCGCAATCGCAAGTCAGCGGGTGAGGAGTCGCTTTGGTTGTCAGCGGGGAAGGACCCTCACCCCATCCATCTGGCTGGCAATTCATAATTTGTATTACTGGTGGAGTAGACCTATGTTATAGCCTTCTGAAGAATAGGGAAAGGGCGAACGAGACTCTGCGATTCAAGCGAACATGAGTCTCGATAAGTAAAACGCCCTTTGCTTTGTAGGCTGACTTCAAAACCAAGGCATATGAAGCGAGATTTTCGGTATTTTTTTCAGGTAAAAGAGGAATTTGATCTCGAAAGATCATCGTTGATATGTATCGGTGAATGCGAAGTGAAAGCTCTCAGCTAGCTCCTCGACCCCGGATGTCATCGCTAACAAGCTATCAGGCTGAATCTGTCAACCAAAGGCTATGAACCGTACTCGTCTGGTTGTTCTTTCTCGAATAGAAGCTCTAGATCGAATTGAATAGATGCCCTATAAGGATTAAAAGGAGTTGGTCTCGGCTGCCTCGTTCCTCTATCGACTTCTGCTCACGATGCCAGGTCGCCACGTCGAATGATTGGCACGCACCAGGAAGTCATCCACCGAATTCTTATTCAATCGTCGCAATGAAAGCAATACAGGTGCTCGTACCTCTCCTTTCCTCTTGTAGGATGGATAAATCCAAGAAATCGTTTCCTCCCGGCCCTACCTCTTCTGGTTAACGCCTTTCTGAAGGTCCCTTTGGTGTGGGCAAAGAGGGCGAGGCAACTTTTGCAGCTCTTTTTTTTAGAAAAAGTGTCACTCGAATGCCGCCCCCCTTCCCCCATTTCTGCTGATCTTATGCTGTCTGAGCTTCGTTTTCTTTTCTTCCTCGCTGACGTTTCACTTCCCTCTTCGCCGAGATAAGAAACCGGTGATCCTCTGACTCCAAATCGGAGTGCCGTTCTTTTGTGCTCTAGCGTAGAGCTCCTGTGACTCGAGTCACAGAACCCGAGGGAAAGCGCTCATCAGCATGCAAGTCGATAAAACCTAAAGGCGACGATGCGAAGATACGAGCGTCGAAGTGTCCATAAGCGTCGAAGCATAGAGGGGCAGCGAGCCCTTATTAGTCAAGTCGACGCTCCAAAAAACGATGGATTAACCTGCGGTGCGGATCTGACTCGACTAAGGAAAGATCTGCTCCGAAAGATCAGAGAAAGAACAAGAGCGTTTGATCTACGTAAGCATATCATTTTCTTATCCTTTATCGTATATCCGGAATGGAGGAGAATCGCTCTGGCTGCCCTTTAGTTGGTGAGCGATCAGAGTATATTCGGGCTCTCACTTCACACTAAGACAACCAGGAACCCTCTTTCAAAACTTGCTCGACACACGAACCTCGCAAGACGAGAGTCGGCTCGAAGTTTGATTTTCGGGTCAGCTCAAGAAGTGGAAGTGAAAGTGGAAGGGATCGAGCGGTTGTTCTTCTGGGGATGGAATCGGAAATTCCCATCCAGAGCGTTACCTGTGACTTTGCGTAGCTATTTTTTGGCACGCTCCCAGAAGACAGCGGCAACCCCTATTGCTCTTTGAAGAGAATCCGTAAGAGGTAGTAGAATGTGAGAAAGAGAGCCTATTTTGCGCTGAGCAAGGCCGGTGCCCCTGTATGGAGGGCTCAGAGAGAGTAGAAGTTCTTTCCTCTCTTATTCAATTGATCTTCTTTGCTATTCAGAAATGAATCTGCACAAGGTAGAAGACTCCTCGACGTGTCAAAGCTTAATCCCTCCGGTTTGCATTCTATGCCATCTCATTCTATGTCATTTGCTCTCATCTGTCCATTCAATCGGAATTGATAGAGTCAAGTCATCGGGTACGGCATATCCTTCGACGTCCCAGAGTCTATTCGATGCCATCCTCATTCCCTTCCTTCTGCCTTTGAAAGCTGTCCAATTCCATGTCTTATTTGCCTGGCGTCAGATCGTAGAATAGAAGGATTTGCTGCTGACGAGCGGATTCTATACCAGCACCGGATTGGGATTCATTCTCCCTCAGAGCTCCTTCTTTCACAACCAATTCTCTTCCTAGCAACCTATTTAGGCTTTTTTTCCTTGCTTAACTGCTTTAGTGTCTTGCTAGCCCTTCCATTTCGCATAGTGAAGGTTGCTAGTGACTAATGTGGGCATGTCATGTCTTTCACAATCCGACGGAAGTATCTCGGACTGTGTTGACTGAAGCTTTCGGTGCCTAGCGCTCTTTGCAATTGAATCATCAGAAGGCTGTTCGGGAGCAGAGAATTGCTGGTAGGACCCATAGGCTCTTAGATGGGCTTGTTGAGATAGGTCAGAATGAAGCAAATGCCCCTAGTGGAAGGAATATGCCGAGAGGAGAGAAGAAGCCAACACAGGAATGAGCTCCCTCCTTCTTCTGTTTCAATCCGATCATCTCTCGTTCCGGAATAGAGAGAATCAACCATTAATGATCTTTGTTCAGATTCGGATCAAGCATACGTTTTTCACGTTATTCTATACGTCACGTAATCGAATTGAAGAAGTTGTAAGCGACGTTCCCTCCAGCAGCTGATAATATCAATAGCGGTTGTTTGGACCGGCCTCAGAAAGGAATGTTTCGAAAGCTCGTCCGTACCGGATTTATTGCAGAAAACTCCAGCTTTTATGCGAGACTCTAACCCGCTCTCGACGGTCTTTATCGGTTGGTTGCAGCGGATATAATGAATGGTTGTTCCTGCTTAGCCCTCCTTCCAACTCCCTTCCCTCGCTCAAGCCAGAACCATTTATAACTCCTTGGGTTGGGCCTTCCCTCTATCGGTTAGATAGTTGCATGGAAGGAATAAGCAGCAGCGGATATTGTCGTTGATCGGCCCAACCTTCCCCGGCTAGAAGTAGGTATAAAAAGAATAGTTCATATTGACGCTTCTAGCTGATCTGAATAGATTAGCGTGCCTATCCACCGGAGAGATTAGCTTCATCCCCGGCCCTAGCTACACCGGCTATCGGTTGAGCATCGGACTATGGTCATTCTCGGTAGAAGGGAAGAGCAGCCCTGAGAGAAAGATGAGTTAGCCGACCTTCCCTTCCACGGATGAAAGCCCGGAAAGAGAAGAAAGATTTCTCGATCGACGTCGCCTTGCCTTCCTTGCTTTTAGTCTGTGATGAGGAAAGTGAGATCTGCGTGCGTATGGTTCCGGTTCGAGTAAAGGTCTAGTCCAGCGAGCAGCGAGCGGCCAAAGCCAATAAGTTGCGAGCGGTTCAAACTTCAACTTTCACACTTGCTCCAAGGTGGTTTTCTTTGTTAGTCAGTTTATTATTTGATTTGCACACCTTCAGTCCCATTCGTTAAGTACCAGAAAGGCCGGTTGAGGACAGAAATGCTATATTGCGGCGGCCGATCCGAGGTTCCTGCTGGGAACAAGACCGTCGCTAGTACCATTGACCTTACCTCGCCTTGTGTAGGCCATCGATCTGAGTCGGCAAGCGTACCCATCTTAAGTCGGAGACCCGTTTTACCGTTTCTTTTTCCCTTAAATCGTAAATTAGGTATCTTTATTTCTCAGGTATCCCTAAACTAAAGATTATATATTTATTCAGTTAATGAGAAATTTACCTGAAAAGCGCTTTAAAGGGCAAAGGTAAAGGTCGACAGCAGCCAGTCGGGAAATAAGTCGACTTAAGACAATAAGTAGGGGGAAAGAATAAAACTGCTGTAACCCTTAGCCCTAAGACCGGTAATGCTCCATCCCTTTAGTACTACATCATCGGAATTCCTCTCGCGTCCCTTTATTGATAGGAGCGCATTCTCTAACAGCTTTGAGGCCGAGGCCCTCTTGCCAATCCTAAACAAAAGAAAGAAAAGCCCTACCCACCTTCATTGGAAGAGTAAGGGAAATTGACCTATCAGTCCTCAGCGCAATCGGAGCACTAAGCCCTTAGACTGCTTTGCTCCGTTGATTAGACCCCCTTCCCCTAGTGCTACCTACTCCTGATGGTTATTTCGGATTCTGTGCCTGGGTGGTCTCTTATAACTATTGATTATTCCTCCTCAGGCATTAACGTTGTCACTTCCTTTGAAACTAGTTCAAAGAGTCGTCACAGTCTTCGTTCTTGCTTTCAACGAGACTGTCTTTCTTAGCTGCATCAGCTTGTCTCTCTCCTTCACCTGGAAAGGGAGAGCGGACAAAGTCACAGACGATTTTGGTTGGGTAAGAAGAGCGAGCGTACTAGAAGAGTAAGCAGACGATGTCGATAGAAGACGATTCGTGGGATCTTCCTCAAAGTCAAAGAAAGATAAAAATTGAGCTAAAGACGATATTCCAGCCCATGGAATTAGATGTCGAATGAGTACGATTTCGAGCATACAGAGAAAAAGGAACTATTTAGCAAGAATCTAGGTTTAGCAAGATTGCAGCCTTAGAATTTGTGGACTCGCTATTCCGCAACCTCAATGCGGAACGGATATGGAAGTCACAAGCGGGATACTGACAGTGCATGCGAGGATCATCCAAACAATGGAACGAAGATCACTGATGGGATGGTGGTTAACCCAAAGTCGATGCAGATCCTGTCAATGCTATGTCGTCTATTCTATAGAGTACAGTTCCTTGCATGAGAGATGGATGCTATATGCCCCGACTCCAATAACGAAATGGCTTGAGTAAGCTCAATGCTACACCTGAAACTGGCTCGGTTGGTTGGATGAGTGTGCTAGGCAAAGAAGCCTTAGCTGACGCGGTAGGAGCTATGTTGCTAAAAGCTCTCGACGCCCGTCCTGAGCAAGGTCAGGCGATTTATTATCTCTTTTTCTTTCATTCAACGAAGTCACCGAACCACCTACCTAGTATGTCCTGCGAGATCGCACTCTGTTCACTCTTCCCTCATGCGATGAAGGTCCCAGCAGTTTTAGGCAAGGCTGACCAGGCAAGAGAACGGAAGGAGCGAGAGCGGGGCGAGCCCCCTTTCTCATGGATGGTTGCCGCCGTCCGAGATTCTGATGATATGATATGTTCAACGAGACCAGGGTGTCCCATTCTCGATCTGAGGGGGCCCCAAGACCTTTGGAGTGAGTTTCAAAAGGCCAAGGGAGCCTGCTCTTTCGCGAAATCTGATCCATGGAATTCACTCCCGGCACATGCCTGTAAGGGCCCTTCTTCCTGATACATGCTTTACTCAATCAAAGACTCTTGCTTCTGAAGAGTTTCACCTAATCTTGAGATCCGGAGATGGAAGATTCATAGAAGACGACTCGACCTCAGTTCATATCTTTGAGTTCGATCATTGACAACAAATGGTCTGACTCTAATAATGGAAGGGCAGGAGTTTAGCCGATTCGACTATCAGAATCAGAATGTCGCCTTGAAGGGCGAGGCCCCCCCGAGAGGGGTGGGGAAAGAAGAGTGGGTATGCGGGCTTCTTTCACGACAGTTGCAGTATAGAAAGGGAAGTCTTTCCTTTATAAGAATCATAAAAGAGGAGCCGAGAGAACTGAGGCTGAGGAAAGGGGCCGAGAATAGGGCTCCTTCGACCAGTGAACAGGGGCGAGAGCGCAGTGGTTTATGTGCGGAGATCTAAAAGGGATAAGGGAAAAGAGGGTATTTCGGCTGGAAGAGTTAAGTACCACTGGAAGGCATCGCCGGTCAGAGATGATCCGAACAACCGTAGGCAAAAGTTCGGTTGATGGGCCTCCATCGTCATGGTGAATTGCATGAGGTGCTCGTGCGAATTCCCTTTGCCATTGAATTTTTCGAAGACCGGCATCGTCGAACCCTTTATTCCTCGGCTTCTATCTCGACCGGGTACGGCCGATGTCGTGTGAGAGGCACGAGCGTTGGGACGGGCATGGCTTGTCTCCCGAGCCATTCGTTGAGGAACTCCTCGAATTCTGCTCTATGAGTTCTAGCATTACCTGAGGATGGCAATGGCGCCCCCATGAGTTCTTGTAGATACAAGTTGGTTGCCGGCGATGCTGCAGATGGTTGGGCGGGCGGCGGTACAGCGTGGTATTGTGGTGCTGGTACCGAGTTGGCTCGAGAAGTTCCAGCATCTGAAGCATTTCTGAGGCGCGCGTTGACCGACTGAAGTCTTTGGTTTTCTGCCTCCATTCGTTCGAGGCGGTCTGCCATGGCCCTGACAAGTTCCTCTAAGTTCGTTGACGGAGAGCTTTCTTCCGTCACGTAGGCAGTCACAGTAGGACTTCGGTGGAACTCCAGCGGCTGGTGTCGTGCTGCTTGCATCTGAATTCCGGACAGAGTGAGGAATGATGGCGGTTCAGTCGTGGATCTGGCCACGGACCTGGTCACTCTGCGATCTGCGGCTGCGGTCAGGGCTTCAATGATCGGGCTCCTTGATCCTGGTTCTCCGGAGGTGGGAGTGGCAGAGCGAGCAGCCGGCGGTGGTATAAGCCTTTTTTGTTTGCAGATATTTCAGTAGTCGACCGGAATAGAGAGCAAGATCCATTCATTGATGCGAGCGAACTCGATGGACCAGATTTCAAAACCACTTGCGGAAGATGCATTGGATCGATCTATTGATCAGGAGTTCATACGAATGACGCTGA
>JAXCLR010000019.1:0-48947 GCA_035584095.1 Annona squamosa | reverse complement strand
TTGGGTCAAGATACGATACTTTAAATACTTGGCTCCCTCCGACCTTATTCGGAATTTAGCTCTGACTTTCCTTGCCCATCCCTTATCGAAGGATTCAGTGTAATTGATTTTCACACTCTCTCTAGACCCAACCACGGCCCTCTGTTCAATTACCTCTTCTTCGACTCGAGCCTCGGCAGAGCGTTTTTGATCTCATTCGTATTCTAACGAATTCTAAAGGACTCTTTCATATTGCACCGGTGGTGAAAATGTCCGGTGCTGGAAAAGATTGTACTCTTCCCTACCGAGAAAACAGACACTCTTCAACGGATCTTCCTTGAATCAACTAGTAGATCACCCCTTCTTACGGTTTCGTACTACTACTCAAGTGATACGTGAATTGCTCAGGATAAGTGTAGCTAACCGGAAGGAAATCGTGAGACAGTTCGGTTCTCTATACCCATCTGCCGCCCTGGAGAAGGGGCGCGGTGTTGAAATTGTTGAACCGGAAATGAGTTGGAAAGGAGTGGAACGAAAGCAGACAAGTGAAGACCAAAAGAGAAAGACATTCTTTCTATGACTAGAGCAGAGCAGACGACTCTCTTTTTCCTCGCTACGAGCACGAGTGGGTAGGTCCAGAAAGAGCGGAGAGAGCTCCAAGAGAGAGGCATGCTTCAGTCCGAAAGAAGATCTCAGACCGTGGAGCAAGCAGGAACCATGCCCCAATTGCAAATTGGAACATTCGAGAGCGCTAGCTAACCGACTCGGCATTTCATTTGTGGCGCCTGAAGTGCCGCCCGCCATGTCAGCACTGGCGACTTCCTCCTGAGATAGAGCGGTAGGAGGCGCAGAGTCGCCTGCGTGGAAGGACGCGGCCTTCTTCTTCTTTCTCATTGGGAGCGCCTCGAAGGGGTTAGGCAGTGATTGGAATTGAGCCCGTGTAAGTCGCCCAGGATTAGGAGGGACTCCTGTAGGAGCCGCGACCGTACCCTGTGGTTGCGAAACTGCCCCCGATTCCTCGGCGGTCCGTATTGATGATGCCCGACTCGGCCCTTCAGAGATCATGCATACCTGCACTGCTTGGGCTGCCGGATCCGAATTCCTACGAGCCTTGCGAGATCTCTTTCGAGACCTCCTGTTCTTCTTCTTCCTCGACTTATGATTCGAGATGCCTTGAACCAGCCCTCGTGCTTTCCCTTTGACTTGGGCCGAAATGTATTTTTTTTTTGCGAGAAAGAGCATTTTCTTTTTTCAAGTGCAGATTCATTGAACATCGAATGCCCTGTTTGCTATTCAACCAGCTTTGAGGAGGTATTACATTATCAAACAATCCCGAGGTTATGGAATATCTGGGCTGTTGAGCCGAGGAAACGATAAAATGGCATGAATAAATTCCCGTCTAGGAAGTTTAGGTTGTTGTCGGCGCTGTGGGACTTGGGGATCGGTTTGTTCATCAATAGATGGCATCACCTCAGTAGAAGGAAGATGCCCAATTAGCACTTTATATATGTGGCATCTGTCTATGGGACCAAATGAATTACCTTCCACTTGACCGGGCAGCTACTCGTCGAAAGAAAAAATTCTCAGGATTGGCAGGAGAGATTGAATTCACGGAAAGGAACAAAAACCTTAATCCACGAACAGGAGGTTTCATAGTAGTTTGAGGATGGCATCTATTCCGCTGCAAGTGAATCAAAAAAGGAAGGCAAGAGCTCCAGGTTATAAAGAACCAGCTACTTCTCATCCTAGGCAAGGACCAAAATGTTAAGAGAAGAGGCGATGTAATAGAAGATGGAGCAAAGCATACGTCAGGGCAAATGCACAATGAATCAGATCAATAGTCAAGATAGCAACCAGAGACTTTGAGGGAGGTGTAGATGGACCAGAATCCGATGTGGCACTTTCAGGCATTGAAGGATCACATACATTATGTTATGTGCTACAGGCTGTTCTCAAGACAAATGCCAATAGTCAAGATATCCCCGACGATAGACAGAATGCAAGCTCTTTGATTCATCCGTAAGCGGTGTTGGAGGACTAGCAATTGAATCAGCTCTTTCTTCAATCAAAGCTGTGATCCTATGATCCCCACATGATGGGGAAACTGACTTTACTCGGGCTATGGGGAGCCCTTAGCTATGCACCTGCAATGGTTAGGGGGCAGATTGGATCAAAGCAATTCATCCCTATAACTAGACCGATTGGACTTTTCTTATGAAAGATAAATTAGTAGGTAGGTCAGAAAGTACATCCAACTTAGTTGTCCCCGGATGTACTTTGATTTTATACTCTTTATTTTAAGGGTGGTTTACTAGGCGGGCTCTTTAGAGTCTGGGAGTTGATTGCTGACTTCTTCTTTGTTGGAGTTAGATATCTTCTATGCAACCATAAAGCAAAGCCGAATGCCATTCGACGAAAGCACAGTTGAATTACGGGGCGTCGAACCGCTAAGGTGGTGTAATTCTTCTATCTCCTTCTCTCTCCCACTCCTGGTTCTATCAAAGCAGACTCTTTCCCTCCAAGTGGGTTAGGTTCAAGGGCTTGTGTAAGGAAGGAAGTAGCTCGACCAACGTACGAGGTATGAAGTCACAGGTTCGACCAGGCATTCAAAAGAGGGAAAGTGACCGGTAGCTAGGGGAGTTGCAGGACTCATTTCAAAAGCTAGAAGTCCTAGACTTAAAAGAAGATTGGCTTGATGTGAAGTCAGCTGTACTAGATGCAGTTGCCCAGGCATCCAATGCACGAACTCCTGGACTTCGACGATATGCCCTGAGGGAGAAACCTGTTAGAAACTAATCAATCCTTCTTCTTTTCTTTTCAAAGGCATTTTGACATGAGACCATTTCCACGTTCAAGCAGATAAGAGAAGTCTCGTCTTCATCCTATTCTATTGTGATGTCATCTCTATTCAAACCTGCTATTCCTATTATGCTAGAGCATCTTTCTTCAAACCTTCTCAGACCAGATTCAATAGCAGCCACCTCTGCATCTCCGATGACAATATCGTCACCGGCTCAGAAAATGGGAGAAAGATTTGTATGGAATGTCCTACTCCTGCCCTGAGCTTTCCGATCAACCAATCCCCTATTTCAGGGACATCTGTGTTAGGTAGGCCTAGGGATCACTGATTAGTCGAATGAGCCCCTCCCTCCGGCCTATCATTCATTGGTCGACCCGGCTGGCGGCTCCTGCATCTCCCGCGTCTCCATGGGGGCCCTTTCCGCCGACGTTTGCTGATAGGACTAGTCGAATCAATAATCAATAGAAGTCCCATTCTATAGAAGTTGACTGACTTGGCTCTTCAATCGACGATCTACTGCTCCCTCTTAGTTGCAGATGCCCATGCTTTGATTCGAAACCCCGCCGCCAGTGATGAATCCCAAGGAAGATCGGGGTATTGAATTCCTCCTCCCGTCCCTTCGGTCCAGATATTTTTTTAACCCGTCCCAGCAACGAACACCTTCCTAAAGCAAGGTAAGGCTCTGCCCTTCCCCTAGAAGAAACTTCGGGCCCTTACGTAATAGGCGGAGCAGCTAGTCCAACTTCTTGAGCAGCCGAGATATTGAACAACGAACATTTGATTGAATTCCTTGCCTCACCCTGAGATGAGAGGGAAGGTCGATCTTTGACTCGAATCCTGGACCTGATCTTTAATCCTACACCGGTTAATGATGCGATGGGAGAAGTTTTTCATGTCGGCTGGCCGCTCGGGAATGCCCAATGGACATTACTTCGATCTGCCCCTAGCTCTATAATAAACCCGTCTTCCCCAGTCCCTGAAAGCCCTCCTGGGCCTAGCCCTCTTTCTCCACTCGAGTTTGAAGTTCAGCGGCTTTCATCGTTGACGAACACCTGCGCTAATAAGACAAAGACGTGGGGAGTCTATGCCTTGAATGAATCAGTAACAACGGAGGGGGGATACAGCCATTACTGCCGCCCTCTACCGCCTTTATCCCAGCGGTTGTTGGCTAGCACGACATTCCAGAAATGGCTTTGTTTTCTCATTGAGGTGTTGTCGAGGCAGAAGGCTGACCGTCGAACTAATGCTGGGGGGAGAATCTGCTAATGTGTCAGGTGAGGTCATACCACCAACACGGCATACTTGAAACGACAACCCTACTTAAGACGCGGAAACAGCACTAAAGCTTTGAAAGAGAGGATTCGTTCAAAGCCCAGATACGTGCCTGCTACGCTTCCTTCTTTGCTAACTTGATAATGTTACCGAAGTCTTACTCCTACTGTCCTAAGCTGGAAAGGGAACTCAACTTCGCTCTATTGGCCGGGTAAGAGATTGAGTTAGTCTTCTTTCCAGTTCCTCCCCTAAAGGCCTACCCCGGTGGTGAAATTGAAAAAGAAAGGTCTACTGGTGACCAAACCATTCAGAGCAAAGGAATAAAACCACAAGCGTGATAGATTAAAGGTAGATGGGTAAACTACTGAGGGTGGAAGGATGGGGAGCGTAGCGGTAAGATCACTGTCCAGTATTAATCAGTGTTATCCCTTGCCAACTTTCGTCTCAAGCAGGGAAAGAGCTTCGGATATCGATTTCTGAGGAATAAGTAGCGACTTTTTTAGCGCCGGAGCTGAGCTTCGCTTTGTCACTATTTGAAGAGGGGAAATAATATAATGAGTTTAGTCTGAACGAACCACCGAAATCAGACCTGTTGATGTGTTTTCTCCCTAAGCGAGGAGTGATCCCATCTCAAGGGTAGATAAAAGGAGAGATCTTATAACAGCATAAAGGACTGTGAGCTGAGAACTTTCGATTTAGCTCGATGGGAAAACTGGAGTGATAATATTATATATAAGATAAGGAATCTTGTCTTGGTTCCACTGTCTTTCTTCAACCGAAAGTGAAAAGATCGCCCCTTCCTACTCTCAGTAATAGGGCCATAAAAGATATAAAAAAATATATACCAGGAAAGAAGAGTTCGTACAGGAGATAGATTAGGTCATTTTATCCCGATAAGGGCTTAGGGCAGAAAAGGTCCTCCTTAAGTGACGTAAGAATGTCTCAAAAGCAAAGCGGTGTCCAAGCGCTCGCGTTCACCAGTTTTGTTATGCCACTTCCTAAGTTAGAGGAGTGCGACCCCTCAAATCCAGTATGCTCGTTAGTGACGTACTCTAACTAAACTTTCTCTTTTTGACTATGAGGAATCTATTATTCAGTTAGATTAGACTGACATCCATGTAAGGTTTTCTTGAGAAGGGAAGCCCGGAAGCGAGGAAAGTGCAGCTATCCACAAGGAAGCGACTGACCTTCTGACTAGCAATCAAAGGGAATGACATGGCAAAGCCTTTAGCACAAGAGCTTTTGATGACGGCTGATTCAATTGCGAGAACAGCTTCCATTCCTCCGCAGCGGAGAAAATACCAACAGCTGCTTGCTACTGTACCAGAAAAGACAAGAGCGGCTGATTGAAAACTAGGCTGAGATCGAGCAAGGGTAGCAGTAGTGAGCACATAAGAACCCCTCCGGTTCGGGTTTTTCCGGAGATGAACTCCAAGACCACGAAAGGTGACTTTCCGGTGCACTTGAGACCAAGCCAATCAGAGTCAGGTGGAGGAAGAGATGGGGATTTTACCAAGGAGCGTCGAACCTGCTCGTGGCTAGATGGATAGAGTCACTTTCGAAATCCACCCTTTCTTTATCATTCCTCTTGGAACCATTCATCATAGCTAGGTTCGGATATAGAGAATGGGATTGTCCGGTTCCTAAAATAGGGATAGGGTGGTTATCAAGAAGGAAAATGTCAGCTGGAAAGTACGAACGGTTTGCTATTGAAAGGGATTTAGCTCGGGGACTTTCGGTCGATTTCCTTTCTACCGTGACCTATCGGTAGAGGAATGTAGGCTCTACTGATGTTTGAGAGGGAAATATCGCGAGAGGGTTTTTCTATCTCGCCCTAAAAAACAGTTAGTACTGATTGAAAGGCGGGGATGAGGATTCAATGCTGGAGGACCTCTTCGTCAGGGGAAGAGCCAGTAGCTGTAGTAGTAGGAGTAGCGGTCAGTGTTTTTGCTGTGACAGCAGCGGATGAGCGTGATAGCTTGAAGGATGACCTGGCTTGTGTAGCCTGTGCGTGCGGGTTGAGCGTCGTTTACGAAGCGATAGGTTGAGAGGAACGAAGGAACTGAGTTGTGGAGGGATGAAATTTCTTGTCTGGTTCTTTCTTTCCAGGTCTAGGCGCTGGGAGTCGATTAGTCAAAATAAAAGTCAGAGTTTGTAATTGAAATCGGGGCTGAATGGATAAATTATCTTCCCACAGAGCGAGAAAAAGGACGGGAAGGGGATGCAGTTGTGAATGAGGTCTTGGCTTGGGAGTCAAGGCCTGGCATAGAGCTCTTGAAAATCGTCGAATTCGGATTTTTCTTTTGAAATTCCACCAATTTATTCATTCAAAATATGAAGACAGATCTGCTGAAAGTATATGGCATGCAAGACAGAAGAGAAAGAGTAGAGCTTAAAGCATCCTTTCTCCTATGGGGACATAGGAGATCAAAAGTCGCCAACCATGGGCGGCAAGTCAGCGCCATCAATCTGCTCTTTCCAAAGTCGTGCTATTCTGTCTTCCGCTGACGTTCATACCTTTCGTCCTTTAGGCTCCTTCGTTCTGCCGAGCGAGCAAGGTGTGCTTTAGGAATTGATGACTTGTCTGATCTTTCACTAACTAATAGGCTGGAGCAATGCGTCGAAGCGTCTCAGTCTCTAGTTAATGCATCAAGCGGTCCTGTGAGGATGCCTGCCAGAAGCGGATTGGTTAAAGTGAGCTTTATTTATTCGATTTCCGACTGGGGGTCGCGCTTTCTTTCTGAATCTGCTTTCTCTATTGAGATAGTTGAGTCTCGACTTGAGCGCGACGCCTGCTCTAAGTCCTGTAAGCAAACTTCTCCAACTAAATAAGAGAAGCGCTAGCTTTAGCACTTTTTCAAGACAAGCACTAAGCTAAAGCAAGAGATGCCACAGGAGCAGAAGTCACTGGATAAAAAAGAGTCGCTAAAACAAAAGCAGAAGCCGAGGCGAGCAAAGTGAGGACGGGGGAAAGGGTAACCTTTCGACATTCAGAAAGCTTTGAGTTGATTTATTGGACCTCTTTCATCTGGCACTCAAGATGAAAGAGGTTCCTAGTTCAAACTGAGATCTTCGACGCACCCTTCCCCGCTCCTCAATTCCATCCACCCTAAAACGGACGAATGGAATTGTCTTAGGATCCCTATCCTTCTATTAGTAGTGGCTGTAGGTAAAGTCAAACCTATGTTGAAGCCTAATTGTGGGGAAAGACCTTCATGACCCTAGTCAATGCTGTTTCTGGCGCCGGGCTCTTTCAACTCATTCCGTATATAAAGTCAAAGCGTACTAAGCTAAGCCAGCTCCTCTTCTTCTTCTATTGGTAGCGTAAGAGTAACTGCTTGAAGCGACTAAGGTAAGGAAAAACCTCGCCGGGTAAGCAACTAAGGGAAAACCATCTCCAGCTGTTGCTAATCCTAATCTTCTTCGTAAGCTCTTTCTTCTTTATGCTCCTGCGGTAGAGAAGGATAACCCGCTTTAAACAACTTCCTTGCTGATAGGGTCTACAAGGTAAGCGACAGGAACGAAGAGCTACAGGCGGGACATAGCAAAGACAGAGAATCATCGTCATTCTAGAGTAGCCGAGTCCATCCTTTCATCCAGCGCAAAGGTCCACTCACCGGTACGTAAAGAGCGGGGTGCAGAGCACAAGGCAGATCTCTTTGATCAAAGAAAGTCCCAGTCCTACTCGCAAGTCGACGATCCAGGACTCTCGGAATGACACTTGATATTATGAGAAATGCCCGAAAATCGACGCTTGCCCCTCTCACTCATCTATATAAATAGTCTTTAAATCAAGATGATAGCATCAGGTCAACGATCGACGCTAGCCCTCTCTCTCTCCCTCATCTATATAAATACTTTATCTGTATTTCCATCGTAGCATCGGGTAAATGATCGTAGCATCCGGTCAAGGAAGGTCGCAACCGGTATGGTAGGAGCGTTCCCCACGGCCTTACCTGAATGAATTTTTCTGTGATCACTGACTATATTTATTCTTGAGAATAGTAGGATTCACCCGGCTAACTAATAGAGAAAAAGAAAGAGAGAGAGATGTGGAACTCATTGACATAGAGAATGAAATCGATGAGAAGTATGGGATGATAAAGTCACACTAAGGGACTAAGGGGGAATTGGAGATTCAAAAGTCTCTTTCCCCTCCGGGGTTTAGGAAGATAATAGCCATCAAGACTTAGAAAAAGAGTCTCTTTTCTATTCCCCGACAACGAAAGCGTCGACTGCCCTATCTTCCCCAGCGGCTTGAACCTCCGATGTTTCATGATGATCCGCCGCTCGTTTCACTTTTTTGTTACTCCTTTGTAGTTGGTCCGCCTCCCCCGCCGAAGGAGCTGACCCTTTCTCCGGTGCCGTGTGATTCCGATGATGATTGGGACTTCCAATCTGAACAAGACCGATGGTTCTCATACTTCTTCAGTCTCAGGGGATGTGGAGAGTGCAGCACTTGACGGCCGGACCTCTAAAGTTTATGAATTTTTGGAAGGTAGAGTCTAGTCTTATCATGCCAGATGGTTCTTTCTAACCCCAGTCAACCAGATGGAGTGACGATCTGAAAATCCTTCCCTCTTCATTAGATTCAAGAAGACGATGTGGAAGACAAGACAGTCCTCTTCGTCTTGTTCGTCTTTTGCCCCCCCCGGGGTTTTGGCTTCAACTTTTGACCCCCTGTCCCATTTGGAGGCATAAGCTGTAGGCTTTCTTTTTGGTACGGACGCCTGAGCGATGACCTTCCATTCCACTAGCCCTCCAGCCCCGAGGAGCGAAGCGGTTCAGCTTCGAGAGGACCATACGTTTACAGGCTGCTTCTTGAGAAGTAGGAGAGAAGGAGGGACTTTGTTTCCAGGTCTTTTCCCAGCTCTAGCTACATAACTAGAAGGAAATTCACTTAGCTCTCGAAAGAAGCCCATGGGGCGGGGGAAGACCTCTTTTTTAGCCTATACCTGTCATTTCATTACCATATTGGATGGTAGAACGAGTTCCCCAATAAGAACAGGGATGGGAAAGGAGATCACGTGTCCGGGCTGCGAAGAAGAAAGCGGAGATAGAAGGAAGAGCATGAAGAGGAGATTCCACTCCGGAGGGTGGGGTCGGAAGAGGTTCAGGTCTTTGCTTTGGCACGCACGGCCAAGGAAGCATCGTTTTTTAATTCTTCTTCTCACTTAGCGAATTTCTTCTCTACTCAATGAAGCACCTTAGCCAACTCGATAAAGTCAAAGTTTACCCGAAAGAAGAAGATCCTTTTTGGCCAAGAACGAGATTGTGTACTTCTTCTGGATGCAGATAGAAAGTCCTTGGTCATAGTCATACTTCACTTGAGGCGATTTAAAACCACCTCAGAGTGTATTCGAAATCCCAGTTTGTCCTATAGAATTTTCCATTCCTGCGAAGGATCCCATCGAGTTTCGAATTCGATCATGAATCTTCTTATTGAAAGGGGAAGAATCGTTTCGATGACAGTTTTTTCTAGTGCTGGAGAAAAATTCTGACTAAGACCGCGTCTTCTCCCTTCTATCGTCAAGAGTTCCTAGCTTCGATGCGCTATCAAAAAAAGGGAATCTTGTCTATTGTAGAAAGGTTCAAACTGTCACCGGGGTTAGGGCATCAGACAAAGCAATTGAGTAAAGCTAGTGTCCATTCCGGAGCATGGCGCACAAAAGGAAAGACAAACTAGAAAGTGAGATAGCGCCTAGCTTGATAGAGATCGATCCAAGGGGAGTTTACCCTTCTGTGGTTCAGAGCGTCGAATCTTCTTTCTTTCTCTTTCCATTAGAGAGTCCAGACTCCTTCTTCTCGACGGATTGAGAACCGTACTGTTAGGGTCTTGACGGATTTTTGAGGAGACCTCGTTGAATGGAAAGGGATAAGAGAAGTCGTAGAAGCTGGAACCAACCTCGTTATGACCTTGAGTGAAGGCTTCTAGTCTTTCTTAGTACTTCTATTCGGATGCTGTAGGTTGGGTAAGGGGATCTAGCCGATTTCTTGAGTGCCTACTTCTATGCCTATGCCAAATTCCCTCTTTGTGGACTGAGCCTACTGTCCTCAAGATTTTCGTTGTGGCTACGGTCAAAAGGATGCCCCAGAACCTATGTCCACAGTCTCTTACGGCATAGGGGACTCTGTACCCCGGGGCGGCAGAACCCTTGCTTGCTAGCCTGGGATGCGCGTTCTCGACAAAGTCCCTTTGGTCTCGGGCGGACTTCATCTTGCTAGGAAGGCATACTCACAGTATAGGCACCTCGTCTTCCCCAGTAGTGAAAATAACAATTTTCCTTTCTCTAGGAGAAGTCCACTCATTAAGCACGGAGACCCATCCTCCATTGTCCTACGCTCTATTTCCAATATGAAAGGACTGGGAAGCAAACCCATAATAGGGACCTCCATGGCTGAGCCAAATAGACCGGGCACCACAGAGAGAATGCCATAGACTGTTCGACGAACAAAACCAAGCAGTTCGAGCGAAAGTTTGTCACGACATGGAGAAATGTAAAGACTAAGGCATGATCGTTAGAGTTTTTTAAGTCATCGCTCAGCGAATGTCAGAATGGAGATGTGCTGCTTGCTATCCTGCCTATCTTGATGAACCAGAAGTGAGAAAGGCTGACTCGCTCCGTAGAGGACGTTAGGAGAATGGTTCGACGGCGGGCAGTTTCGTGGAGAGATCAGATACTATCGAACCTAACCGAGCTACGTCGAACTAGATAGACCCTAGCCCTAGCCTATACCGCCTTTCTCGGGCAGGCTGTTCGCTTCATCCCTCTACTCTTCTTTTCATCGTAATGTCTTTCCCGCTTCGTTCAGTCGTCCCTCACTACGCTCCCAAAAGGAATACAATATAGATTCTTTCTTCCCACCTTAGGGAAGAGGCCTCTTGCGCTCTAATCGCATTTGAGCTGGGGGGCCCACTCATCGGGAAAGGGATAGAAAGTGAGGCCCCTACTCGCTTAAAGCCCCTTTCGGAAGGGTCATCGCCTATATTTTCCCGCCTATGGCGTACAATAAGAATCATACGATTGACGATCTCTTATAATAAGAATAAGACGATCTTCGAATAAAATGAAAATGAGTAGAAAGGACTATAATCAATGAGGACGATAGACCCATTATTTGATTAGACGACTGGATTCAAATTACCTGGTACCGAGACCTCTACCCGATTATCCAAGTACTTCTGACATTGATTGAATGTTGAGGCAACCGCCTGATGCTGGTGTAGCGGGTACTCCAATCCGATAAGGATTACTGAAGGGACACTCTTCCAATGAGAAGGTGGCATGAAGGAGCCGCATCTATCACATGGAAGGTCGTATCCGACGTCAGCTTTCCAATGGTGAGCTTTATTTTGATCGTGCCAAGGGTGATCTAGGATGAATCGTTGAAGCCATGGACCACAAAAAAAGTGAGGGGGTCAGGTGCTGCCGAGTCAGGGAGAGGGATGAAATGACTCGTATGATAAGTACAAGTAGAGGAAAGAAAAGAAGTGGCTCAACCGATAGGGTGAGGAAATTGGTAGCTCCACAGTTAAGTAGAGGGTGGAAGTACCACTTATTCGCAAGAGTCAGGGGCGGTTCTTCACTGACTTAAGAGCAGAGCAAGTACAAGTCACAATGTGAAAAGCTTTTTAAGTCCCTGCTTTCTCGAGTCTGGATACCCGCTCGGTCCCCTTTGCCGCCCTTCTGAGATAGAGCCTTCTACCCTCTCTTTTTGGCTGGACCTTGATGGTTGAATGTTATAGTTAGCGTGCTAGCCGGGTTGACCCTCTACCTGCTCGAAGGCTTATATCCCTTTTCTCTGTATGCTGAACTATGACCCTTTGTTCTACCCAGTGGGGTACATACACAACCCTCGGGCTCAACGGTTAGGTTCGACTCTGGTCTCATCGGACACCCAATGAAAGGCTGACATTCAATTACGAAGCGGGCATATATATGAGATGAAGCGCACCCGAAGACAAGGCTGTCTCGACTCTCGTTAAGTCATAGTTGGGCAAAGCCCGGAACATAGTATGGAGGGATTAAGACGACTCTCTGTAAGAGACTTTCTCGAGGCTTTATGCAACAACCCTTCCACTATACCTACCTTTAATAAAGAGTATGGCATTGCATCCGTGCACTCATTCTCTTTTTTTAGCTTTCCTCCACCCTCTGGCTTGCGTTCGTTACTTCAGTCTGTATTTCAGTATACAGGCCGTCTTCTTCTTAATAGCAGCCTGCCATCTTCCTTGTCGCCGTCCTTTGGCTTGGCTTATGCACCTTCAACGCCATCCTGTCTTTCTTTCTTTCTACCTTGTTCTCTGGATGCTTTCGCCGACGCTATCGGGGTCTTAGCTACTCGCTTTCGAACGATCTTCCGCCGCCCTCTGAGTTGACTTTACTGGACTTGCTTTCAGGCTCGTGCCTATCACCAGATAATCACCCGAGTCATTCTCAATTAATAAGTTGGGCCTTCACATATGTGAGGACTTCTCATGCAGATGCAGGGATCTTTCTCTAACGTATGGCTTAAAGGGACTGAAATTGAAAGGAAGTATCGACTTGATTGAAGTCCTGAGATTCAACTGATGTGAAAGGTAGATTGCCGTGATTCACCCTATTCGCACTTCTCTTGGTGGAGTAAACCTTTTGAAGAAAAGCATAGTGCAGATCCCGAGTCTCCGCAACCCGTCTACCTACCTAGAGGCTATCTTAATAGGCTGCACCGGAAATCTCGGATCGGAACTAACAGACAGCTCTAACTGAAGCTACTAACCGACGCGACGATTCGACGAATAAATCCATTACCGGTACGAACAAAGCTCCTTCCCGCTACCGGGAATCTATTCCTTCTATTCTATATTCCCTAAACCCTAAACCCAAACTACCAATAGGTTCTTTTCGTCGAATTCCTCCATTGTAAACGACGGTTGAATACGTCAGGTTGATCGACGCTGACAACTCCTTGAAATTGAAAATGCTTTTCCACGGAACGGTACCCGCTTGTAAACTGTCAGTCTTATTCTTCGGGGTCGGGGAACGTCGGTGTGTAGTCCGACGTTCTCGACATCTTCTGAGGGAATGAAGATTGACATGGCTTTCTTGGCAGCCATCTGTTCAGCCTCTTTTCTTCTTGTCAAATCAAAATAGCTAAGGTAAACAAGAGTTTCCCTATCACAACCCTACTTCCCAATCGCTTTTATTTCCTGAAGGAATGAAGGCAAAAGTATACCGCCCATTTTCAGTCTACGTTGCGTCGTCACTTCGGTATTGAGACCGTCTCTTCTTTCTTCTTTGGCGAGTCGAGTGGGGAGTCCGATCCAATTGGATGAGCATATAGCTAAGCTAAAAAAGAGGTCCTATACAAGGCTTTGTGGGGAGATCGACTTGCAGAAGTCTCTCACGCCGGGGATCTTTATAGGAGTGACAGGGGAACTGGCAAAGGTTTAAGAATCCTTGCCATCTTGATGCCTGACGTGCGGCATAAGTAGAGGTCACAAGATGATCTCAAGTCCAGATAAACCAAACCAGGAAGCGCAGGCAATGGAGGAAAGAACGACCTCTGGGGGCACGCACGGAGTCGAGTGAGGCCAGATCTGAGTGTAAAGAAAGCCGGAAAGAGCAGCTTAACTAAGATTAAGAGATGCTAGTCCCCGATGGAGCTAGCAGCTAGAAGGAAGGCTGATAGGCCATAGACCGTTGCGACAGGAAAAGCTACCACAGACACTGAAGACTTATACCGCAGGGCAGGAGTTGACTAAAGAAATCGCATAGAATAAAGATAGCGCATACCAATAGGACAGGTTTCTTGTAGCTAAACTGGTGCTAAGCCCTAGCGGCGATTGAGTGATCCCCTCATCTTGTTGGCTCAGCAGTTAATTAACCTGGAACTGTACTTTAGGCTTTTCAGTAGCACTCGTCAGAGCGTTAGAGCGTGAGGACAAGTAGCTAACTCAGACCCGCTCCCCTTTTCCAATTTAGTTGTGCCACTCACTTCATCGAGTTAGACGAAGGAAAAGATCCTAGCTCAGGCTTTCGCAGCAGGGGCCTATGTTAGTTAGCAAGACTTTCCAGGACGATAAGTCCGATATATGATCCTCATTGGTGAAATAGCGTAAATTACGGTCTGGGCTCGTTGATAGCTTGGGGCGTAAGGTCTTCTTACCCGACCAGTAAGAAGCGCTCGTCAGCGTGAAAGGACTTTCTTTATTAGTTCCCTATGGAGTACCTTCTTTCGGTTGGATTTGGTTGCAGGGGCGGTCTCCTATGATCGGCATAGTTGAGTTCGCCAGCTTTTGTTATCTTTCTTTCGTCGCCGTCCGGTTTCATCGTTAATGAACCATAGATCCCCCCAAGCATCCATCCTTGGGAAGCGCCCCCCCTTTGAAAAGGGGGTTATTCCACTTCATCGAGTCACGCGGAAACGACCAAATACCCTGCCGATTGTTGTCTTCTTTCAATAATGTTTTGTTGGTCACCGGGCACAGCACTGCAAGAAAAAGCTTAGCGCATTACACTAAGAGTAGACAGCATATGAGACGGCAATGGTTCAAGCTCATTGAACTACCGGTTCCAAACCAGCGCCTATAAGATGAAGTGAATGTATGTAAATAAAAAGGCGAGGAAGAATCCGATCTTTGAAGGCGAAGGCGTCGAGGGAATAAAATAAGCGATGCCATCTATTTAGCTGTTGGAGTACGGGCATTAGGGAAATGCTCTTTTGAACGAATCGTCGAAGCAATTGGAATGCTTTCAATGGCCAGAAGGGAGGAGAGGAGCTCATCCCCGGTTATATGATTTAAGGTTAGGAGTCTCATTGTTAGCAAGATCCCCAGCTATTGAATCTGTTGTCGTCGGCGGGGCTACTTCTTCTTCTTTCGAAATGGGAAGAATAGCGTAGTCAAAGTAGGCCAAGTCGGTAGCCTTTTCTTCAACTCTTGGGAGGGATTGGAAAAAGGCCTAACTGCAGTTGGTTGAAGGAATAGAGGCAGTTTCGGCTCTTGGAGTAAGGGGAGAAGGGATGAGTGAGGGTTAAATGATTCTAGTCTTTCCTATTCCAATAGGAAAGAAAGGTAAGGTGCGGAGCGGAAAGGAAGACTGGATCAGCTAACTACTTAGAATACGATAGCACCATCGGCAACTGATGAAAGAAGAGCTTCTTTCACAGCTACCGACTCTAGCCCGCGTGAAAGCTCAAAGCAGTCTAGCCAAGCCCCGAAGTCACGGAATTTAGTGAATTCACTTCTACCTACCCTTAGTCCCGAGCTTCCCTTGGGAGTCGTGAAAAGAGTCATTCTCTCTTATCCCCGGATCTAGCATATATAGTTCCAATGGCAGTTGGATTGCCTAGTTCAATCAATGGCATCTGGATTTCTAACCTTGCTCGCAGCGTCGCATTCGTTCCCAGTCGATTCTTAGTCACCTCTCGGATTTGATGCGTGATTACTTACTGTCTAGTCTGCTTTTCTGCTTTGCTTTGTTCACTCTCCGCTCTGTCTTTCTGAAAAAGTCAGAAAGGTGCCTTTCCCCTTAGAAACTTCCTTGAACAGCCCCCCTCTGTAAACTTTCTCTCCTCTCTTAGGTTAAAGAACCGAATCTCCTAGCTCTCGATCAAAGCCTTATCCCAATCGACATCCGGTCATCGAAATCCTAATCTTTTTGCGGCTATATTAATCGTTCAATTTCATTCACTCGCAGATCAGCTTCCAGGTATGAAGTGGCTCGACTGAAAGGTAAGAGCGTAGTTGACTTTGCGAAAGGTGGAGAGGACGGGGAGTGTCGGTCTGCTTTGATAGAAGCAGGAGTGAAAGCAGCTGGTCCTTTAGGTATGAAGTCACTGGTTCTTTAGAAGCTGGGGTGGGAGTGGGATGGCTGAACTCTCCAAGAGGCCCAGTGCTCAAAGGCTTTCCCTGATTGAAGAGAGTCCCAGCCTCGGTCTAACTCTCACCTCCGAGCACTTGCAGCAAGAGAAGAAGGCTTTAGATGACTACCTCAACATGTCACTGCAAGCAATCCATGAAGGCGGGGCTTTCGATGCCATTGAGAGGACTGCTCTGACTTTGGCCCAGCATACTTCCAATTTGCGTGAAAGGAAAGGAACGAAGTAGCTCCTTATCTAAGGGAAGGGAGAAGTGTTAATTGAGCTCTAACGAAAGGGTTCTATCAAACCAGCATTCTTTATCCTTCCACGAGAGGGAATGAGGAAGGAAGCGACTGAGTTGGAGAGGGGCTCCTCTTGACCGAATCTCACACCTTCATTAGCGGATTAGCCTATCTTTAGATTCACAAGCAGTGTGGGGGGCAGCAGTGGAACGTGAGTGAAGAAGAGCTCTAAGCGAGAAAAGTCAGTCTCGAGATACTAAATCTACTAAACGAAAAAGTGATTATGAAACTCATAAGATAGTCAGTGGGCGGCTGTCGTCGGAAAAGCCTTTTAGCCATTGGTACATGCAAGTCGGAATTAGATACCCCACTCCCACTCCCTTTTCACCAGACTAGTTCCCTCCTTCCAATAGCAAACCATCCTTCTTTATCCTGGTTCTGGGATCGATTTCAACTCGGAGATAGCCGGGTCTATAGTCAGAGCCGCTTTGTGAACATCATCGGGTGACATAGCAAAGGTAGCCGCAATAGAGCTACTATACCTTAAGCCCGAGACTCTTCCTTCTAGTCTACCTACGTCTTTGTGAAAGAGAGATTCACCACGTGAAAACTGCTGCCAGATGCGGATTCTATCTCTAGAAAAGAGCGGATTCGCCGACAGCGGATTCGGTTGGTTGAACTCCCCCAAAGAAAGGGGAGAAGAGGAAGAGAGGAAATATTTATCACCAAGCGCCCCGGCTGCTATCGCAGCCTCAAACGTCGATAAGTATTTACCTCTGGGATCTTTCTCTTATGCTCTCGGGAAGGACGCTCGGGCTCCCCATCCGAGGGGACCCCTTCGCTTACTCCTCGTCCCAACCTGAGAATAAAAAGACCTGATAAGCGGCCTCTGCTTAGAGCACCAACAGCGCGGGAAAGAAATCACTTAAGGTATTCTATCCCCCCAGGTGGTGGACAGAGCAGAGAGAGGCCCTCGCACCGCGGGAACTAGCCGGGAGGGGGAATAAAAAGGCAATAAATAATTGATTGCCAAATAAGGGCTGAATGACGACTAATCCATGAGAGCCCGTATTTATGCTTTCATTCACTCCTTCCTCATGGTCAGGAGAGGGAATATATTAAGGCTTTCTAGTTGAAGAATCAACTTCATCATTCTCTTGTGCCGATTTCTTCTATGCCGAGGGAGAGAGCGATAGAGAGAGGGGTCTTAACCTGAACCAAGACCTGACCTGGGACATCGATCTGGAGTTCTGGTCTCCTTCCCATCCTTGCCTATGCCTGGACCTAGAACGGAGGCTCAGAACGAGAGAGTAGAGTGAAGGCCTGTAGGGAGAAAGGTCCAGCATATATTATAAATGATATGATCAGCGGTCTCATTTCTTAATGACGCTTGTCTGCTACTGTTGATCGCGCCGCTTCAATGCCGTCACTGACGCATCAGTGAAGAATGAAAAAGTGCTTTCTGGTTCGATTTTTCGCTAGGCCCCCTTTTCTTTTCTTGCTTTGCTTCTGCGACCGGCGCCCGCGCTAGTTGAGGTGGAGGTGGAGGAAGAAGGGAGCAAGAAGGAAGGGGATACCTTTCTTTCCTAAAAGCAGCAAGCGTCTGCCCCCCGTTTAACTAGACTCAACGTCCATCAATGATGGTTCATTAATGTCCATTGATTTAGACTCCTTCCCCCTTCCCTTATCATCCCCGTTAAGGACAGGTTTTGTTGAACACCACTGATTGATTTGAGAAGGGCCCCCGGGATATTCTGCTCAGTTTGTCCTCGGGGCCTGTCCCAACGAAAGAAGAGGTCCCGCAAGAAAGAGAACAAGTCCGCAGACGTGCAGGACGTTTTGTGGAAAGGCGTTCCTCGCAGGCTCAAGCAGTCGGCACCTGATGGATCTGCAAGGATTCTGTCAATTTAGTAGACCAACGGAAGATGGGTCAGTCAAAGTGAAAGGTAAAGGTCAGGCTTGCTTTTAGAGCAAGTGGATCCGTTGTTCGACGATGCCTATATCCCCTATGATGATGGCTTGGCCAATTGACCCTTGCCTTTGCGAGCCTTATTCCCGTGGCTCGCTCCGTCCTTGCTCTTTCCTAAGCTGTTGGAGGAGCTTATGTACGAAAGCTAGTCTTCGGGTTTTGAGCAGTGGGCATAGGATGCCTCAATCCGGTAGGAGCGAAAAAAAGAAGATTCTTTATTTTATGCGACATTTAAAGAGCGCTTTTAAGCCACATTGAGAAGGGGTGGGATGTCGGGATGTGCTTGTCCCACGGGAATCAGTACTTCACCCGAATGAGTTAGATCGCGAGACATGGAATAGGGTGTACCTCTTGGTACACTTAGCCAATCTCATGGAGGAAGCAAGTCAATCCCAGAACGAGACTATCTCCGGAGATAGGGAAAGGGGATAAGGGAGAAGGTTCCCAATGTCACATTGCCCATGGGGGTCACGCAAAGCCGATGACCGGTCGTCGGGTGGCTAGTCCGAGTAAGAGAGACTGATCAGGTCCCGCCCGCTCTTTCATCATACCCGCGCGTTAGCGCAGTTGATGCTCCTTCATGTGGTGGAAAGGAGTTGGGTGACAACGTTCGGCTGGAGACTTTTGTCATGGCTGCCAAGCTATCTCAGGTCATCACGCTCTTTCTGTGCTTCTTTCCTAAGTTCGTAGCTCAAGTTGACCTTTGCAGCAGCAAACCGTCACTTAGCTAGCGCTACCTTTAGAAAGCAAGTTAGCTACAGCTGACTTACTCTAACAAGTCAGCAAGTCAACTACCTTTCCTAAGCCTGACGTTTACCCGGCCTAAGCAACTACTGAAACAAGAGTTCTTTACCCGGCTACGGGCTAAGCTCACTCGTTTACCCGTCCGTTCACTGCGTTCACTTCTACGTTCCTAGCTCCAGTTTTACTTTAGCTACGAACTCAGAACTACTTACTAGCTCTCTGACTCTTAAGGCATAAACTCATTCATAACAATGTCAGCGCATCGGGATTATGGTTTATAATTGGTACAGAATAGGCCCTCGATACGCTCACTCCGCTCATTCCTTCGGAACCTCTGTCTCCTGAACTGACGTTTACCCTTCACTACGCCCACCCTTCCCATGCTTCCTCGAAAGACCTTTTCCCCACTCACCGCTACCCTTTCCCTGAAACCCGTGCCCTTAGCCGGCTTACAACAAGAGGGAAGGGAGATTCTTATCCTTCCGGACCTACCAGCCGAAGCTAGAATACTCGAGCCGATACGGTACAGGTACCAAAGTCCTTAGCTTCCACTTCTAAAAAAACGAAGAGAAGCGACGTTCCTTACCTACTTAACAGCTTAACGGAACGACTAAAGGCATTGCGCTTGAACCCAATCTGAAAGGTTGAGCCATCACTTCTTCGCTTGTGTCCTACACCTACAAGGCTTCTATATCGGCATTTAAGCCACGTTAACGCATCTCATGTGGTTTGACGGATCCGGATTCTTTTATAACCTAACCAACCTGGTTTAACTCGAGACGGGCGGGGTGAACGTACCGAGGGCCCTCACGCCATTGCTGACGCTTTCCGTTCGATTCGCGTCTCTAAGGATCATCTCAGTCCTGCTGGTGGAATAAGCCGTCTGAGGTATGACCCAGATTTCTTAGATGCTGAACCAACAGAAAAGAAAAAGGCGTCTTAACCGAATCCCTCCCAATCGCCTCTCACGCCCTCATCCCTACTTTCCTTAAGAATAATGCCATTCGGATATGCTATTCTTTTCGCTCTACAAGGCCTCTACTCTAAATGCGCGCTGAGCGCATGATAATGGGTCGGGTGTTAAGGTCCGATAAAGGCTGGTCTTTCCCTTAACAGAAAAGAGCTAGAGAGGAAGAAAGAGCCTAACGAACAACTGCCGTAACGAGCTGATCTTTCAACTTTTGAGAGATTGATTAACAGATCGCTGCTCAATCGTGGCTATAGGACTACACCTGGCCTAACGCGCCAGACAGAGACATGTACCACGCACCCCTACCGCCTAAAAGCGCCGAAAGACTCCATCAACTGGAAAAGAAAGGGAACAGACAAGTCCAGATGAAGGAATTGAGTTAGAAAAAACGACAACCGGGATTATTTAACCAGAAGACGACCTTACGCCAGGTCCCATTTTTCGAGCATTAGTGAGATGACAGAGATAGCAAGCAGCTGGGGGAACTTCTCTAAGCAAGAGAACCGTTGTAAAGAGGTCAAGCGGAAGAAGTCGCATTCAACGTGAGATGATTGAAGAGCTTCATTCCTTACTGTTAATTAAGTACCGAATGCTTTTCTAGGAAGTCGACGGAGGAGACTTAAGCAGTTCCTCGGGTTGAAGTGACCAGGTGAACGCGCTATTACTCATCTGCCTAAAACATGCCCTCACCTCACACATTGTCTACAAGGCCGATATAGAGGCTTAAAACGCACGTAGATAGAGGGAAGACACATTTTATTTACCTCGAGAACGTCGATTTCTCTGCTTAGAGAGAGGGCATTTCTTCAACTGAACTACGTGCAGCCGCTACTAAGCTTTCCATTATGGCTCCTACAGCCGCCACTGCTGAACCATACTTCTTTCGTTTCGGTGCCTTCACTACGATTGATTCCTCTTTGCCTAATCTCCCTATGGTCTCAACTACCGTGGATGTTCAGCCTTCATCAATGGCATAGTAATAAAAAAGAGCTAAATGGGGGAGCTCTTGGAAAAAGGACCAATGCTCACTTCAGTACAGTAGGGGCCTTTAGTCTTTTGATTCTTCATAGATAATAGAGAGTTCCAAATTTCATACACTAAATGAACTTCCGCTATAAGAAGAGGAAATGAAAAGGGAGGGCAATTATTTCATGCGTATGGGACCCAGGACCAACGATAGGGATGTTGAAGGCAGCATGGCATTATTATCATAAATGTGGTTCCGCACCTTCCACAACTTCTAGTCTAGCGGGCGGTATCTCGCATCGCCCGAAACTGATTCCCCATCTAGTTAATGGTATCGGGATCGCCTTCTGCCGTAGGAAGGGCGGACATTGACGTCCGTTTTTATTAGGAAGCCGCACAGACCCAACAAGCCGGCCTTCTTTTATCTAGGAGGAGGAAGCCATCTCTAGACGATCGCTACAGATATGAATTGTTGATTGGTGGGAGGAGGAAGGAATGAAAGATTTCCACATGAGTAGGCGAACTGAAAAATGGAAAAAAGTTACCCTTTTCTTTCATTCATCATGAAAAGAGTTCGCTTCCAGGCCTAATTGATTGGATAGCAACGGGAAGAGATTAGCACAAGAGATACTGATACTGAGTCTAGTACTCGGTCTATGCCCTACAGGTACACAAATGGAGGAGCTTACTCATTTTATTATGAAATATCTCGTGAAATATCTCTAGTAGCTTTAAGCACTCTACATTCTCTAACTCTGCATTTTTCTATGCTTAAGGTCAAGCCATACACTCCTTTAATTAAAAGGCATTCCACTACACCTTATCGAGATGCTCTATAAGGTGTAGTTGGAGGTTTTCCAACGAACAAATGGGAGTGAGGGACGGATTCGATCCAGCCCGGGGCGTTCCCCTGCGACTACCTTTTCTGACGTACTCTTCGGAGTGGGGCGTTCCGTCAGTCTACCCGAAGGCATGTTATGACAGGAGTAGGGTCAGCTCCTGCCGGGACGCGGTAGCTAATTCGCCCTTACCTCGGGTCGCCTGGATTCCGATGAGGTTCCCGAGGCCCAGAAGCTTGGAGCAATTCGACAGTGATAGAGTGCTCCTACACTAGTTGAGCAACAGTAGGCGCTGCAAGCCGTATCGCGCAAGGCGCTCACTTTGTCACCAGCGCGCTTCGGCCTGACGGAACAGAACGTGACGGTACGGAATTAGAACGGGGGAGTCGGCGCGGTTCGTTACCAGCAGTCTAAGTTTTATAGTTGAGATCCTCCCGCTTCTAGCTGATCACCCCCTTGTCTGTATAGATTGACAACCTATACAGGCAAGGAAGCCCCAAGATTATGGGAGCCTTACCGGCGGGTAGGCGGATACGAGTGACCATAAGACTGACGGTGCAACTGAGCACTCAAGTCGGCGACTTAAACCGGCCCTAGGTCGGGGGGTGTCGTCGCACTAGAATCGTCAGTACGGATTCGCAACCCCATCGGTCAATATGCGTTCAACCCCCAAAAGCACTCCTATGATCACAAGGCAGGAGGGAGGCCTATAAATAAAATAGGAAATCCTACTATCTATAGTAATGCCAATAAATACAATCCTTGTCTCTAGTGCTCCCTCAAAAAAGCCAGGCCCACCTGTCAAATCCACCTATGCCGGCAGGGAATTGCTCTACTATTATCGGTGCTTACTCCGGTCACCTTCAGGGGAAGGGCTGTTCGAGACAGCCTATTATAGTAGATTATTGCATGACGATTCCTTGGGGGTGGGCGGAAGGCAAACGGAAGGCGACCAGAAAGAAATGCCTTCTCAGGTGCATTTTTCAGCACCTCCGGGGGAATAAACCTGTTGATGCATTCTAGTTCAATCTCCTATAAAGGTCTTCCTCTCCTAAAGCACCTCCTTAGTCGACTTATAATCTACCCTAGATTTAGAATTCCGTTCCGTCAGGTCTCCGGTCGGAGATAGGATAGCCTGCCAACTATTCAATAGGTTTCATTCCCTCCTCGACAGTTGACTCATCTTTAGGCACCCCAGATGGGACCCCCTAGCTTACGCCTCCCCCCTATTGTCCCTCTGTAGGCTTGGGGAGCAATTCCATTCAAGGCTTAAGCTCGATGAAATAAGTAAAAAAAGATCCGCATCCCTGTTACACACCGGGCACAAATGGTCGGCCCGACCACTCCTTTGGATTGAAATCGCCAGTAGCAGGTTTCCCATGTCAAAACCAGGAATGTCTTAGCTCTCTAGTTTCCTAGGGTTGTCCAGATTGATCCAGTCCCCGCTTTGATCGTTGACCACCAGTGGAAACCTTTCTTGAGAAAAGGGGTGAGTTCCTCGTGAGCCGCCCAGACCGAGCTATCTCCTTCTTGCCATCAGCTCTCTTCCAGAGTGTTTGAAAGTTCCCGCTCCCTTGCTCATGCCCATTTTGGCCCACCTAGCCTGGTTGTTCGATAGGGCTGCTCGACGCCTGCGTCTCTTATCTCTGTAAGCTTGCCTTCTTGCCCGATAAATAGCCTGCTCTTGCAGTTCATGCACTCAACTCCTACTTGCTTTCAGTGCAGGACGGAGAGAGAAATCCCCTTGCTGTACTAGATCGGTGGTTCACTAACTATATCATAGTTGAGGTTCTTGTTCTGCTAGCGAGTTTCATGTCGACTTGCCGGGAACAAGAACATCTTATACGTGAATCTTCTTTCTCAACAGGAAGCGTTGAACCGGGCAAAAACAACAGGAACCCACGCCTAGAGAAATGGCGGGTGGCATTTTGGCTAAAGAATCTATCATTGAATTCACCAGCTCCGGCTGAATGAAGGGGGAGCAAGCTCAAGCTCTAGCTCACGGAAAGACTCCTCCCACTCACGAAGCACCGGTGCCTCTTCAAACCATCATCATAAACCCCTAAAATGCATTCTCTGCGGTGGATCTCACAAGACCTACCAATGTCCTCAGAAGGCCGCCTTAAACGCATTGTTGGCTGCTCAACGTGAGTCAAGCCAAGATAACTCGGACAAGAGTGAGACCGAGGATACTCACATGGGAGCTCTCCATTTGCTTAATGCCATTCATTAAAGGCCATGCCGATAGCAAGGCAACCAAACAAGCAACGGCTTTCGCGCGCTAGTCTAGTAGTAGTACGCTCACCCTTGATTAGTTTAGTAAAGGCGTTAGCGCATACGTTTTCTTGCATTTAAAGTCTCATCCTGTTCTAACCGCCCTTGGTTTTAGTATTGAAACTATTCCGAAGTTTTAGAATTCCATTTCTATAGGGTAGGAGAAGATAGGGCATAATCTGCAGCGACAGGAGAAGAAGCTCTTTCAAAAGAGGAGGAAAGCCTTTTGAAATTTGGGAAGGAGAACAGAAGCAAAGTGCTTTTCATGGGTGGTGGGTTTTTCCAGAACTGAATCCAGTGAAGAAGAAAGAAGGGCAACCTTTCTCCTAGGGTTGGCTCGGGTAAGGAAGCTCTCTCAAAAGAGAAGGCTTATCAATCACGAAGAGACGCTACGCTCGCTAAGCTAAGGCCTTTGATCCTAGGGAAGGTGAAAATAACGAATCCCATTTCTTTTAAAGGGAGGGGAGTGAGGAAGTCAAATAGCCAAATCCAAGAAAGGAAGCCGAAAAAACAGACGCTGAAGGATCAGCATCCGATTCCGAAAAAAGCAAGAGATAGCTTTTCAAATGAATTGGAAAATCCAACTGATGAATCATCCGATAAAGCAACTGGATAAGAAAGAGGCGCTGAAGCATCCGATTCGGAAGTTGATTCTGCAGAAGGACCGTTTGAAATGCTAAGGGAGCCAGAACCAGCACGAATCGCTCCCACCGGGCCCAAAGCGTAGATCCCGATTGAGCTCGCCAAGTAAACTTTAGCAGTAACAGCTCATCGAGGGGTCCTGGGCGCCCAGGAAACCCCATGTCTTTCTCTTACCGATGACTCTTCTTTTCTTTATGATGGATTGATCATAGAAAGATGCATTCCGTAAAGACCCCAAGCCAAGACTTCTCCTTTTAGTCAGAGGTCCAAAAAACAGGAATTCGACATCAATGGAGAAGAAAGCAGACTTCTTCGCTAACTCTTATTGCCAAAGTTCTTGATCTCTCTTTCTTTTCGGACGTTGGTTAATTAGAAGTTAGAGGGTAACTCCATTCTTGAGTCTCGAACTAAACGAGAGTAAGTCCCCTCGAATCCGTGACTAAGAAAGGAAACATTAGTGACATCCAATAGCCGACGAGGGAAGTAAGTAATTGAAACCGACAACGAAGCCGCACGTCGAAAGCAAGGAAAGCGAGTATCTTTACCTCTTTCTTTCCCTTGTAGAGCTAAGGTAAGGGAAAAGTACACCAAAAGGGGTTGGTGTACTTTTCCCACAAGTCGCGCAGGAGATCTCAGAAGAGAATGGCTGCGGTACAAGTGAACATGGCGTCCGTCCATTCCCATTCCTCTACAGCACCCTCCGAGCAGCAGGAGCAAGGGACGAGTGCACCACTCTTGGAAGCGGCAAGTGCACCGCCTCCTGCAGCTACACTTCCTGCTAGGGTTATAACTCGGTCAGTGATACAGACTCTTCCTCCGCCTCCTCCGTTCGAGTCACTCCCTATGGGGAAGAAGAAGTCAGCGGCTGTCCAAGCCAGCTCATCCACGATGCCAGCACAACCGCCACAAGGACAAGTGGCGAGCGCATATATGGCAGGGGGCAATGCTACCCCTACATTGGAAGACGTCATGGCAAAATTGGCCGAAATGCAAGCTCATATGGCGAGGTTCCAAACAGACCTAGAGCAAGTCAAAGCTTCTGGTAGTCAGGAGCCTCGTCCGCCGGCGAGAGAGGATGAGTATGTTCCTCCGCCACCAATTCACATCCCGCCAATGGCACCGAACTTTGCTGCTGGGCAGTCCCGACCTTTTATGATGCACCCCGCGCATCCACGATCGCAAGATGAGTCCTTGTATCAGGATTCTCTACCATCGACGCCACATGGGGGTATACAGCGGGATGAACGTCGAATAAGCGTAAGAAGATGTCGATGATGGTAAGTCAATTGCCCGATTTCTGAATGATGTATCTAGTGGAGGATGGCTATTGTCGCAGTCGACGCCCAATTCTTCCTTTTGAGTTCCACGGATCCGGCTCCCTGATCTGGAATTACTGAATATCGTCAGGGCGGTGGATGAGGTAGGTTTCTGACTTAGTGCTTGCGCTAAGATAAGCCCGCCTTTTTCGATCCTTGTCCGATACGGATTGGATCCCCGAGTTCTCTGCGAGATTTATCGCGGTCTAGGCGCGATGGCTACCTTCACAGATGGGCCGCTGTCTACTCATTTATACTTTCCGGCACATTATCTCGTGGCATGGCTTGGTGTCTACTTTCCTTGGACAGTGGGGCTATCCCGTATAGAAGATGTTCCCAAGGGTGAAATTCTGCTTCGCCGTTTCAGCTATTGTGACATGGCGAACCCTTCATTTGGAGATGTTGTCGACCGACTGCTCAACTCCTTTGATATTGACCAGGGCATGTACCGGTTCCCATGCAAGCCCTCGGAAGAAGACATCATAAAGAAACCGCATGAAGAGCTCTCCCGAGAAGAGACTGATTTCATGATTGCTTTGTTGCCTTGTGTGCTTCCGTCAAGGGAAGGGGCTCAGTTCTGGGTTCCGCCCTACATTCCGCATGGCTTCGCCAGGCAGTTCGGGTTCGACCAGGGTCGTCCTGTCATGCCACCTGAGTTCCCTCGCTCTTGCAGAGAAGCTGGTGTCGGGACTGCTTACTGGTTTACCATTTGGTCCCGTTTCCAACATCTCGTGCGGAAGTGCGACGTCTTCTTTCCCAGTCCTGTTCGTCCAGTGCAAATCACATACAACTATGCATGGTGGTATGGGACTCAGGCAAGGAGAGACGCCATTTACAAAAGAAGCCACTTTAAGGTTCTGTCAAGATAAAGAGAATTTACCGAAGGTGAACGAAGGGTCCTCCAGGTATAAATAAGTAGAGAGAGACGTCGACCTTTGGTTCGACGATCTAGCTTAACTGAAGGAGCAAGAACAATAAAAGGGATGCGCTAACTCGCAACGGCTTTCGCTAACGTCAGCTCCATCCTGACTTCGTTATACCTTCTTCCCTATCGGAAATCTCCTCTGCGGTTTCGGGCTGGTCACTCTGCGGTACGAAAGCAAAGGTTGCGTCGCTTGAGCTAGCTCGAAATTCTAGAAAAGGCCTAATCAGAGCGCTGGGGGTATAGATGTATCTTATAAACCTTCATGATTGATCCTCTTGGTAAAGAAAAAAGGGGTACCATCACCGATCAGTTCATGCGCCTATTCATTGACGTTTCAAAAGCGTGGTAGATCGACGACGTAGCTGGCTGTGCCCTTGGCAATTTCGGACCTTTTTCCGACGAATCAGTTACTACTACTAGTAGTACCCGTCCCGCCGGAATGAGTGGCATTTCCCTATCTTAATCCACTGCTCCTTCAATCTGCCCTGAAGCAGGAAAGGGGGCGAGCGAATGACGAAAACCAGGGGGCGCAACAAAAGAGGAGAAAAGAAGATATTAACTAGTCATCTTCAACTCAACGAAGAACCGTCGAAAATGACGAGTAGAAGATCGGTTGATCTCCGAATCAGTTTCATCAACTTCCAATTCCAAACCTTCCTTGCTGTGCCACAACGCCAGGTGTGAAGCAACTTCACGATCCAATTCATTCCCTTAAATCGGATGACACAAGGCGAACTAGAATAGGCGATCCAGGTAGCGACAGGCTCCAATCGAAAGGAACCGCGCGTACGCTAGAAAGACGTATAGGCAAGCCCTTCTTTATGATCATATGGATCGCTTTTCGTGACTTTTCTTTCCATAGGGCATACATTGCAGTCTAACCTGCTTTCTCACTTTAGGGGACCGAGAATCCGTCTTTTGATCCTCCTCGAGCCTACTCTCGTCTTTCGAATTAAGCTTCCGATTTAGTTGGTGCAGACGCTGAAGGATCAGCTGACACTAGATAGGAAAGGGTTTCGATCGGAGCTCTCGAACCTGTTCCGAAGTCAGTTTAGGATTCGGTTTCCGATCCGGTTGGTGTTCCGACATCCCGAATCGAGGTCGCGGGAGTATACTCCGGCGATGCAGGATGGTACTCAGGAGAGAGTCGAGGAGACACGGTTAATTGGTCCCCGAGGAACCCAGGATCACAAAGATCAGCGCTTCTCTCACTCCCCAGGAGAAGCAGGAATACATCGAGTTCCTACAAAGGAACATGACAATCTTCGCATGGTGTCGGAATCCCTTAATGTTGAAAGAGGTCTTCCGACTTCACTTGCCTGTGAAATAATGCCGAATCACTCACCTCGGTCACTAGGTGCATCATAAGAGAATGGGTGTGGCGCCCAACGGATACGGAAGAATAGAAAAGAGGATCTCGGCCATCTCCATCTAAAGTGGCGAACGGGTCGTTCTTCCGACCCCAGCAAGCTGAAAAACTCGACGCGTGCCGCGCGCAACGGCCCTTGCTTTTGCTTGCTGGGGGCGATAAGCAGCAATCAAACTAAAGCAACAAGCGGCGGTGAGTCGATTGTGTTAAGCTCCCCTACTGTCGTTCTTTGTTCCTCGTGGGTAAGGGGACAGAATGGGGGGATTGCCACCCGACCCGAGGATTCAAGCTATCCGAACCGTTTTTCATCATTATGCAACTATCCCGTCCACCCATCCTTCTCCATCTTGTTCCTCGTTCCTCCCTTCATCCCCAACCCCCACTTCCAACATTCCTCGGGAGACATGGAAATGATGTGCCAATCCTAGTTGCTACCCTTAACAGCATAAAGGATTGTTATCCCCCTGGCTGCGCTGTAGGGGCATTTGCCAGGTTTTTTTTTTCGTATAGTACATAGTAGTTACTGACCAGAGGGAGAGGGACCGAAGGGTCCTGTAGGAAAGATGTATGGAAAAGAGAGCACGATTAAGAGAACAAAAACCGGTCGGCTAGGACACGCTTTACTTATACAATCCAATATCTCGGACGATGAAACGTCAGCTTCGGCCTAATTGAAAGAATTGTCTATACAAAAATCAAATCAATTAGAGAAAGAGAAAGAACCACAGGCCTCAGAGACCACCAGCGCATGATCTGGGCAATGCATTGAAAGCGATCATGTCATGGAAGGCGAGCAGCATAGGGGCAAGCAAGTGAAAAAAAAAAGAGGGAAATGATTCAGTGAATACCGCATGACGCAACGGAGTCTGAAAAACAATAAGCCAGCGGTGCAAGAGGTTCTAAAGTGACACGTCAGAAGAAGAAGTGCCCTTTTGTTTGCAAAGGCAAAATGGATAGAAAGGAGTGTGTGCAGACCGGATCATACGGAGGTCGCAACTCCAAGGGCCATTTTTCTGCATTGGCCAGGGTGCCGGAGTCGGACAACGTTCCGGGATAGGCCGCATTTAAGGTAAGGAAGAGTTGCTTCACACAAAACCTTTGTGTGATAGCAGCACTCCGGAAGAGCTTTTGGTTCAGGCCTCCTCCGCGGCCCGACTCTCACAACTCTTATTATCTATACGCAAAGATGACCTATGTAGTTTGTGTAGTTTTAGCTCTCAGAACTAATGGTTTCAAATCTTTCTCCCTTCGCTGACTCTTTATCTTCAGCTTCAATTACAGAGCGCTTCCCGACGAACTTAGAAATTCTTTGATTCGTTCGAGCGACGGCTTGTGGGGCAGGAGTAATAGGGCGGAGCCAAGCCGGAACTGGCCAACCAACCCTACCCTCCTTTCTTTATTAGTTAGTGCCTGCTCTCCCGACGAAGGAATCTCTGTCCTACTGCTATTCCTAGTTCCACCTTCTCTCCATCCCACCTCTACATGAATAGCTTCCTATCACTGACTTTTGCAGTTCTGAATTTCGGGTGCTTTGGGATACTTATTGGGGTAGTTCAATCATCATCTATTGCCCCAGAGGAAGGAGGCTGACTATGAAGACGGAGACAATTTCGTTGGTAGGCCGATGTCCCATTGTCCCTGGGGGCTATGGTTCGACGCAGTCAATTGCAGTCTTAGAGCGTCGAGAGTGAGCTAGTCAGACTTTTAGGAACGAAGATCCTCGATTTCAGGTATTTTCAAGCAAGGGGGCATTGTTTACTGGGGTTCTTTTCGAGCTTGCCTACGTACCTTCCTAGTGGCTTGGACAGGATCAAGTCATTCGTCGTTCTACTATTTGACTCAGTCTCAGCGTCCTGGATCTACGAGTATAAGCAACATCATGTCCAATTCTATGCACAACAAGACAAGAGTCTTTTTGAATCCGTCGAATAAGATGATGTTTAGCTACATGGAATAATAACACGTCGAAGAGGGAATAATAGGTCTTGTCTCTTCTCTTTCCTGTTGATCTTGCAAGAATAGGCAAGAATAAGCTAGTCAGTTAGTGAAAGCTCCATCCCAACGCTGGCGGATAGGAATGACGCCATGTATGTCAACAGGAAGAAAGCATTTACCTAGCAGTCGGGAGAGAAGAGAGCGGCGGGAACATCTACCTCTCGTAAGGATTTTGAAAGACTCATTCACTTCCAGGAAAGAAGAGCTAAGCGTTCAACTCCTAGGAATAGGAGAACTCGAATCTTTCTATTCGCCGCTTTTTAGATAACTTGGAAAGTCGATATTTCAGTCCTACGACTGATAATTATGTATATAGCGCTTATGAGCTCTTCACACTCGAAAGAAGAGTTCTGTCTTTTTTATTGATAGCAGAAGGAAGGGAGCTTACTTACTCCGCTGACTTAAGGAAGAGAGAAGAAGCCCTTTTCCGAGCGAGTCTTTGTTGCGGGCCGGAAGGACAAGCCCTTTGTTGAACCGATTTACCGTTTTTGTTTGCTATTGCTTTGCAAGCAACCGCAAGCAACTAAAGAAAAGCCTAACGCGCGCACGCAGCCGTTTTTCAGCTCCCTTCATCTTTAAGGAAAAGTTGAATGTGCCTATGATATATCTGACTTTTTATTTCCATTCAATAAATGTCTGATTTTTCTTTCCTTTGTTCTTTGGCAGTGAGTGCTATCTGACTTCTCATTTCCTACTCACACTGCAACCTTCTGATCTGCTGTCAAGAAACATTCATGGCAATCATGACTCTTGGATTTGCTTTCTTGCCATGCGAGGGATTCGCTATCGCACCACACGCTCAATTTGACAGGACCATTCCTCACTCTGACATCCAAGTCCAGATGCCAAAGGCTATACCTACTGCTGCTCCAAGTCGCACGCCGCCTTGGGTACTCGGGGTTCAATTCCCTGGTGGTCTCTCCTAGCTTTTCCCAAGCCAGCATTACTCAAGACTTCGAGGGAGAACAAGTTGACCCCACCAAAGGATGCTGTTTCGAGGACTTCAAAGAACTCACCTCTCAAGAGTTCTAAGAAGAATGTAGCTCGTTTAACCGCACCCACTCCTAAAATCGTATCACAAAAGAAGGATACAAGGATCAAGGCTTCTCCTGTTGCTTCTTCTTCTCTTCAGGGAGGAGCGAAGAAGAGACTACCAAGATGGGGTACTCGCCGGGCAAAAGTCAGTCGCCCTTTCGTGAAGAAGCTTAAGCGTCGATAAGCTATCTAGTGGCCGGCAGATACCGCCAAAGCGGCACACTGCCTCCATCCCAAGTACGAGGAGGTCCCTTGAGAAGGAGGTTTTGGACGGAAACCGGTTTGCAGTTTTAGCTCACCTCACCTGCTCCCAGAAAAAGGAGGTTGATCGCACGGGCACTCTGAGGGTGCCTAGGACCCCCCATAGGGATGATCCGCCCAGAGTCGCCAAGCCTAGTCAAGAGAGAGTTCATCATCGTCGCAAGAGGAAGACCCAGGTCACGTCAGTGCAAGTCTGCATGACCACTGCAAGGCCTGACTCACCAGCAGGCTCTGCCGGGAGCCAAGGGGAAGAACGGGGATCGCTTTGGAACGGAACTGTGACTCAGTTTCAAAACTCAAGCAGGGTGCTGAAAAACTCAAGCGAGCCGCTAGCCTTCGCTTAAGCAGTAAAAGCGCGCTCATCCGTTTTTCAGCAGGGTCCACTCGCTAGAGGAAGCTAGGTCGACTTCCAGTTGCTCCCATCCCTCCTCATATAGGTAAAGTAAAGGTCGATCATCCATCATGTTACTGGATAGATCTATTCAGCTCGGAGACAAAAGCAAAAAACCTTATTTATTCGAATTTTATATAAAAAATTATGCCGGAAGGAGCCAAAAAAGGTGAGCGCCCCTGCGCTAGTAAGCTTTTTGGCTGAGCCCTATCTTGCTGCCTCAGACACCGGCTATGAAGTGGAAGTTGTCTTTGCCTACTGCCTGCTTGGAAGAAGAGAGATTCATATTTTCTAACTGCTGGAAGTGGAGAAGTAGTGAGTTGACCTTTAGTTCTTCTTGTTCAAGTATCTTTACCACCAGCTTTCAGGGCTTGATGAAGGCTAGAGCTATCTGCTTGAACTGATGGAAGGCGCTTTAACTAACTGCTGGACTTAAAGAGCTATGCTGAGTGCAATTAGTTCGGGATCCTTTGCTCTCTCTCATCAACACTCTAGACCGCTATCGCCCATATTCTCTCAACAAAGCCTCTCCCCGAGAGTACCTTCGCTACCGCTCTCTCCAAGACCACAGGTAGGGTAAGCCTGTCTCTTTATTATCTGGGTTGAGGAAAGAATCATTCCTCAGGCAAGAAGGATAGACAGATAGACTGAGAACAGAGCGACAGCACGAGAGAGACATAGCGACAAGAGAGTGAGACAAAAGAGAGCGAGACTAGAGTTGGTGATCATGGCGAGCGACAAGAGCGAGAGATATTTTCTGATCTTCAGCGAGCGACAGATAGACTAACCAAGCAGAGGGGCATGAATTCTTTACTTACCGCAAGAAGGAACGGCAGCTCGCCAGTGCCAACACCTACTCCTCCTCCAACATCGACTACTCTCACTACAGCTATGACTAATAGTACTATTCACGGAACTCACGGACAACTAAAAAGAATAAAGGAGCTCCCTCAAACGTCGAATCCCAGCTTACCCGGAGGATACATTAAGATCAAATCCTCATCTGATATACGAATTCGGAATTTCTTCATAGCGATTCGATAAGAATCAAAAAGAAGCCCCGACATATATCCGACGGACTCGACGAAAGGTGACATATAAGAGTGACTTACATCCCTGGTATATGGAAACGTTCTCTCATCTGGATCTTCCTCGAAAGGGTAAATAACCTTTTCATTCCGGAAAGAAGAACGCAAATAGAGGCTCAATGTATTGAGAAGACCACGCAAGTCACTCTGGAACGAAGAGCCACGTATGTCTATACGCTGCAACCGCATCAGACCAGAGACCAAATAGACTTGCGCGATCCCACAATGCTATGGAAAATATATCCAATAAACATCGAAAGAACGGTGCTTCAATAGCACCAGGCACAAATCTATATGACACTGGAGATGCAGTCCATACCGGAATCCAACGGAGACCTGTTTTCATTGGGGTCTCACGAAAAAAGGGTATGTATCGATCAACAAGAGTCACCAGCTTCGATTGTCATTCCGATAACAAATGAGTGAAATCAGTTGTTACCGGATTCACGATAGTAGATTACGGAGAATTGCTCTTTTTAGCTACCAGTATTAATCGAGATATCGTGAAGAACGAAAGATAAACCTTCACCAGTTTATCAGAACGTTCATTACGCTAAGCAATAATCCTTCTATGAAAAGAAGGAATACAGCGCGGTAACCCAGTCCGGGTCAGAGAGATCGGATAGGGTAAAGGTGAGTGACGGTCAAAAGAAGCTGCGTAGTACCTCATAAGAGATAGAGACGCAGTCTTTAAATAAAGACCAGTCGACAACCACCCAGCCTGTAGCCTGAATCTCAGGACCCATTTCGCAAACAAATACGTTGCGATACAAACTTCCTTGGTTAGGCAACCATAGACGCATAATTTCACTTTAAAAGTCAAATCATGCGACGAAGGACTTCTAAATCCTTCCGCCACGACCTGACACCCAAGCGCTCAATAATATTAAAGAGCGACTTATTCTTTGTAAAGTGAAACATTGTATACTTTGTTATATAATGTAAACGGTACAAGGAAGACATTGGGTGTGCAGATCGACTCATCCTATCCCGAGATTTGACTCTCAGGGGGAGAGGCGCTTGGTTTAGCAGACCAAGTTACCGACAATAGGTGACGAGCCTCACGGTTCGCGGGAACCCTATAAATTCCCATCTCACCGAAAGACCCAATCAGCCCATGGTAGGTATGAGGATTTTTCTTCTATACAGAACCATATACACCAACAGGTTGGTGGTGTTTTGTTATTTGTCCTGCCAGAGGAATCTCCTCTTATGGACACAATCAGAACATCCAACAAGACGCTCAGAGAGAGTGTGCGGGAGATGCAATCTCCCCACCCCGACTGGAACAGATCCAGCCGGATGGTGCCTATAAATGTAGCTATAAAGCCTTTTTGAGCATCTTTTTAGCCTCCGAAATCACTCGGTAGCTTTGCAATGCGCAACACAGATGTTGTGTATGTGCGTGAGTGGTTAAGACTTTGTCCGTGGTGGGACAACGTAAAACAGTCAAAGTAGCATTGACCTGGGCAGGCCTTTGTCAGTGTACATAAGATTTTAGAAGGAAAGTCGTTGAGTTGAGGGTGGTCTACAATCAGATTACCGGATTACAGATGCGAGAGTTGCAAGAGATTCCAGGAGGACGGGAATCTTTATTTACTAATTAATTGGTGGACAGATGAGAGCTACAAGACTTGGTAGACAGATAGAGATTCAGGGGAATACAGCTCTATAGAAAAGAATTTAGGTGAACCTATTACATGCTTTTTCATAAATAGTTAGTTGTCTCTTATATACGCTAGTGCTCCACCTAAGGGCTCAGGTTCCTCCGACTCTAAAGTACATACGATAAAGACTCTTTCTCTTCCGGCTATCGCATCTCGTAGTGCAGCAGCGACTTACTTGAGGCTAGTACTTCTAGAGGCGCGGTAGAAGAAAAGGCCGATTTAGCCCGGGCCTACCTCGATCAGTAGCACAATATCGTGCCATATTACCTATGGAACTTAACTTCCTTCGCCACCTCCTTGGCACACGTAACGGTTACTATCTATGGAGAAGACAAAACTGTTTGAAGCACGGAGAGAAATATTCTTTAAATTGAATATATTAGGCTTAATATGCTAATTTGTAGAATTGTAGAATAGGTGACTGGAGGACACCAGAGGATATATGTACATATTTGGCTAAATATTAGAATTTCTATCGTTCCAAAAGTCACTCGTGGAGCGAGAATTGAGACAGTTGAATTTGATTTGAATTCAAATCAAAAGAGAAGTTGACGTTAGTACTATTATAAATACTAGTTCAAACGATCAGCTATGAGGACTTCGAAAGAGTTCGACGAATCAAAACCTCGGATCTGTCCTCCCTTTCTCTTCATTTCAATTCTCATTCGCTCGCTTTCGTTCTCAATAATGAATATATAGTTGTTGTTGTTCTCTTTCATAGCTCAAGCTTGTTGGCTGGACCCGGTCTGTTGACCCTGGCTTGGCTTGAAGGTCTGCTTTTTATCTTGCTCATAGGAAGGGGTTTAGGCCTTGAAAGAGACCTTGTTGATGAAGCTAAGGTGATTTTGATGTCAGATGCCGCCAACCCCCGTTTTGCCTATATAAACCTAGCCCTCAATTCGATCTTGAGAAAGAAGCCCTTGGTTCGAAGTTAAGGATTCAGAGCAGATCAACTCCAGGTTTGGTTCCGCAGCTTCTATAAAGTAAGATCTTCACGATCCGGTTGACTCATTCATAAGATCTCGGAACGCACAAGCACAGGCGAGAGGGAAGATGACCTTCTGACAAGGGATTGGCTAAGATTTTAGATTTGCTTTTGTCTCTCCCATTTATGTGACCAAAATCGCTTTGACTTATTCGACTAGACGGGGAAGGTATGTCCCTTCTCCACTGGAAGAAAGTAGATGATCACGTAGGGCGAATGAATCAAAGAAAGGGAAACTTCTCCATCCCGGGAGTGACTTCTTGAATCTTTGAATAGAGAGCCCCATTAACCAGACAAGCTGGAGGAGACAAGCTACCTCACAGAAAGGATGACGAAGGGCCAGTTGACGCAGCAAGCTAGAGCTATGAAACCGCCCCTTTCTCATTTAACTCGTCGGATTATGAATGAGATATTCAGACGTCAGCTTGAAGGCTACGATTCCGTTCTTCTTTCTGTCTGGGTTCCTTGTTGCAAGGCCGGGTTTAGGCGTTTTAGGGCCTTTGAAAGGGACCTAATGAGATGCCGGTTGGATAAGCAAACCTGGCCAAAGAATCACTATTTCGATTGAAGCTCTGCCGCGGTGACCCAATTCTAAAATTATCATATACATCTCAGCGAGAATGCCCTTTCTGACAGGGCTGCGTCCTCACGAATGCCAAACTTCGTAGCTCAGCTCATCTGGGCTGACCAAGCTCCAGGGAGGTTTTTGGTTCTGGGGTTGGAGATGAAGTCAAATCCGAGTTGGATCAGCGGATTTCGAACTCTAAGAAAGGCAAAATGCAAATTCTTCCGAGAATCCTTTATCAAAAGCCTTGTTTTGGGCATAACAAGCCCTGCGTTGACTGGCATCTCAATAGACTCTATCGAGGAACCGGCTTCAATTGAGCGATTTCAGCAATCCAAGCGGCGGGTGGAATGAGTCCCTCCTTTCCAAACTTGCTCGCTTTGCAGGTTTTAGGCTCTGAAATCGAAGTTTGAGATGCGCTAAAGGAAAATAGAAATAGAAGGAGATGTTGATCGGATGCTCCGCGGAAGAAGAAGATCGGATGAAGCTTTGATATCTTGCCAATTAGTTCGGACTTCAATCAGAACGATCAGGTTGAGGAAGTACTAGAGGAACATGCGAGCGAGAGCTACCTTCAACCATTCCACGGGCTTGGCTGTCAGGCGCGACCCTTTGACTTGGTTTCTTTCCTTGTCGAGTCAATTCGTTCTTCCAATATGGCAGCTGTCTGGCGCGTATGAGGTTTCGGTTGTTCCTGGGCAGGTTTTGAGCTTTGAAATCCCCGTTTTTGGATGCCCCTATTTTGGGGTGCAAATCGAGGGTTTCAGTAAAGAAACTAGCCATTTCAGCTATTCGTCGAAAAAGAAGACAGGGGTTCGAAGTCGAAGTCTAGGAAGGTACGCATCCAGCTGACTTTGGATTCGAGTCTGAAAGGTCTGCTGCGCCTGATCCAACTTAGAGGAATGGGTCGAATCGGGAAGTAGACTCCCCTTTTTGAGAGACAAGAACAGCAAAGGCAGAAGGCGTGGGGAAAGAAAGATGAAGAGGCAATTGCGTTAGACTCGCTTCGTTTGACTCCTGGTTTCGATTCTGGAATCCGCTTTGATTCCCAAGACCTTACCCACCTCAGTTTCCGCTTCCAGTTGTCGAGAAAGGGCCTCAGTACAGAGAATGAACAGATAGGGCGAAAGGGGATCCCCTTGTCTAAGTCCTCTGGACGGTTTAAAGAACTGAGTGGGTTGCCCGTTGACCAAGACCGCAAAGGGGTTTCGCATTCTATAATGATTTTTTATCCATTTATGACAAAAAAACTCCATTCCACCCTATCGTAAGCCTTTTCCATGTCTAACTTGATGCTCATCCACCCGGAAGCACCTTTTTTGTTTTTAAAGGAATTCATCAGCTCATGAGCTATCAGGATGTTGTCAGAAATCAGTCTCTTAGGCACAAAGGAGGGCACCCAGCCCCGGAGAAATCTTCTTTTCCAGGAGGGGTCTCATCCTCTGTTGACTAGGATTTTTGAGAAGACCTTATCAGCCACATTACCGAGGCTGATGGGACGGAATTGATTGAGGGTTTCAGGACTTTTGGAGAATAAGGGTTATGCAGGTTCTTTTCAGCTCTTTGAGCAGGTGGCCAGAGTCAAAGAAAGCTTCAATCGCCTCCGTAACACTGGGCCCCACAATGTCCCAGAAGGATTTGAAGAAGATACCTTGCCTCAGGGCCAGGCGCTTTGAGGGGTTTGATCAGGTTAAGGACCGCTCTGATTTCCTCCCTAGTCACCTTAGACAGGAGGAGAGCATTGTCCTCTTGGGAGATGGAAGGGTTTATGTGCTTCAATAAATTATCCATGTAAACAGTTCCACATGATTGATATCTATCGTCGAAAGTGATCGAGGACAATGTCAGATATCTCATCATGATTCTCACACCACTGCCCTAACTGATTCTTGAGTCTATGAGGTTAGCCTCCCTTCTAACGAGAGTCGAAGTGTGAAAACGGTGTTTTTGTCCGCCAGCAAGAGATTCCTAGATTTCAGGGCCCAGAACACAAACTCTCTTATGGTCGAGCTCAGAGAAAAGGGATTTTTCCTTTTCCATGGATTCTAAAAGGGGTCTGAGGTAAAGGAGGTTCTGACAGACTGGACAGATTCCAGTTGGGCTTTTCACTTTCCCAAGAGTCTATGAATATCACCCAATTTTGTTTTATTCCATTGGCGGACTGTTTGAAGATCTCGCATTTTTCTGGCCAATTGAAAAGCTCTTGAACCTGAGACATTGGTTTGCCAAGCATCAACCACCACCTCTCGTAGATCTTTCCTGGTGAGCCACATGGCTTCGAAACGGAAGGGTCTCCGCGAGTATTGGCTGCTGAACTGAGTAGATAGAAAAATGGGAGCATGGTCCGAACTAACACAAGGAAGGTGTTTAAGCCACGCATTTAGGTATTTCGCTCTCCAATCAGCGTTAACAAGCGCCCTATCGATGCGCTCAAAGATAGCTGCATACCCGGAACGCTTGTTGTGCATGCCAAGTAAAGGGGATACCTCAGAATTCCAAGTCGATGAGCCCGCACGCGTCCACGCCCTCTCGGAAGGGGTTGAGTTGAGACAGACGAGGGTTGGAACCGCCTTTTTTGTCATCGGGCGACAACATTGCGTTAAAATCTCCTATCACAGTCCAAGGCCCCGAGATTCCCGCTGCAATGTCAACCAACTGATTCCAAATGGGCTTTCTCGTTTGTACGAGATACCATAGATAGCCTATAGCATCCAAGGAATCTTTCTTTCAAGATCAAGGATGGAGGCGTGAATTAGACGTTCGGAGGAGCAGATAAGATAAACATTGCAGTTCTTGTTTTTCCAAAGGATCACATTCCACCCGCTAGCCCAATAGGTGGTATACTCAAATTTCCATCAAACTTCCACTTAGGTACTATTCTTTCCCCGATAAGCCTGCCTTCTCTGATTTTCGTTTCTAACAAAACGAGTACGGTCTAGTTCTCTAATCAAATTAGTTCTTTTACATGATGCATGAAATTCGGCCTCCCAGCCCCCATAACATGCCACTATCCTCATTATCAGTGTTTTCTGAGTAGGACTGGCCTCGAGTGCCTTCATCAGTCAATGCTAAGCCTTTGTTGCACTGAGCTGATTTCTTCTCCTCAAACTGGTTCTTACCCGCACGTGCTCTGCGTTTGAAGTTCGGGCCTTCCTTCGCTGCCCTTCTCGTTCTTCCCATAGAAAGCTTTTTTCTATTGAACGAAAGAGCTCTTGTCGCCCTTTCCCTGTTGTCAAATTAGCCATTAAATCAGGCAGATCGACGCTTGATAGATTCGCCCTCTGAAACAAGAAGTTCTGGCCCTGGAGGTATAATATCAACCACCTGATGTCCGTCCGATGCATGTTCAATTTCACCCGAAAGGCTGCGGAAGGAACTGAACTCCCCGACTGAGGGACGATCATCACGACGGAGACCTCCTGGGTGCATGAGATCTCCTGTGCACTGTACTGGTTCAATGGTGATATGGGAAGGTAGCTCATCCCAAAATATTTCCGTCATCTCGTCATCCTCACTAGACACATCTGGGGGATAGCCGACAAGAGTAACCGACATGTATTCGCGAAGAGTGACGGGAGCTGGTGGTGATTGATGAAGCAGGTCGTCTTGATCAGCAACCTTTTTCTTCTGTTGGCGGGCTTTTCGACGAGCAGCCCTTTTCCTTTTTTTTGCGGTTTTCAACGACCAGTGCATACTTCTTCTTCAGAACATAGCCCTATGTAGACGAGCATAACGGTCAGCCAAGCGGCGAAGGTGACGGACCCTCCTCTTGCTGAAGACTAAGTCCCAGGAGTCCTCATTATCATCCTCGTGATCAGAGAAGACAGGAAGAGGAATGGATTCTGGAGTTAAGGCCTTAGGTAGCTGGACTTGGATATACGCGGGTGCGGCAGTTATAGAGTTAGCAACTGCGGCTTTTCCTTTGTCATCCTTGTCCACTGAAATAAGGCTGTCGTCAATCATCTGCTGAATGCGGTTCTTGAGAACATAACAATCCTCCGTGTGATGTCCGATGAAGCGGTGAAAGCGACAGTACTTCGGATCTTTGGTTTTGTTCACCTCTTTAGGACGGCGAGGCTCTGGAAGCGCGATTTACCCTTACTCTAGGAGCTGCTCGAGGATCGGGATGATGTCGGCCTACTTGAAGTCATACTTGCGCTCCGGACGGTTCTGACGATCACCCTTGTTATTGCGACCCCCATTCTTATTGTTGCCACGACCATTAGTCTTTCCTAAAGTTTTGGCCTTGTTATTGATGCGGACAGGCTTTTTGTTCTTAGCGCCTTCGACTACATTGGTCGATGAGGAGGCTGACTTTCCCCGGGCAGTGTCTCGTCGTCGAGCGTCTGCGGAGGGTGCTTTTGAAGAGGCAAGGATCTGCTCTAAGTTGTAAGACCGAGTTGCCAATTCATGGAAGGTCCTGATATCTGCACCGCCCATACCGTATGCAATATCCTTTTTTAGATTTCTTTGACAAATCGTCGACTTGTTGCTCTTATGATGGCAAGTAGCGACATGAGAGAGCAAGGGTGCGCCAGCGCGCGATAAAGTTTTGGACTTCCCTTCCGTTGCTTTGTAGTGGCAAGGTCAGCGACGTGCACGTCGTGCGAGGACGTGAAGAAATTCGCTGACGAATGCTTCTAGCATCTTCTCCCAGGTGGGAATGGAGTTTGGCAAAAGACTGGAATACCGGCGAAATGCTTCACCAGTAAGAGAAGAGCCGAAGAGCCGGAGACATAGGTCCGATTGACGAGCATAGTTGGCCATCGTAGTCATGATATGAGTGAGATGTTCTTCGGGCGACTGGGTCCCTCGAACTTCTAAAATTCTGGTCGCTTAAAGCCGACCGGAAATGGCATAGCGTCAATCCCGGGAGGAGCTTCAAAAATGGATGCGCGCCAACGCTAGCAACGGCTTTTCAGCTGGCCCCCTTGATTGAATCCTTGAATCACGACGGTTGCTATTTCTTAGTTGTGCTGGGGTGAGGCCGATCCTCTTCAGGGTCTTGTTAGGCAGTATGTTTACCGCTGATCCGGCATCTATCATGATGCGATTAATTCGTTCTCCTGCCAAATTGCCTGTCACAAATAACGGACGATTGTGCTCTGCATCTCCGAGCAGTAAGTCTTCGTCGGTGAAGGTGATGGTTTGTGCACAATCAGCAGCTCCTGTCGACTCTGCTAAGTAGAAATCCCTTACACTCTCATTCACAAGCGCGTTGATGAGAGCTTCCCGGGATTCTTTAGAGAGTTGCAAGGCCTCATATATGCTCAGTATTGCGGGGATTCGCCGCAGATGAGCAATCACGTCATACTACACCGGCTTTGGTCACTTCTGAATTTCTTCGTCGAGCGGTGGCAACGAAGTCTTTGGCTCGTTCTCGTTGGTGGTGGGCTTAGCAGGCCCTTTTCCTTTTTTCATCGGCAGTACCCTTCCCGATCGGAGGACGGCCATGCTTTCTTCATTTTCCTTTTCCGTACCGGATGGTTCACCTTCAACAGGTACTATGTGGACCATGTTGCAAGAGGTATCCAAAGGTTCTGAAGAATCCTGGCTCTGCACTTGCTTCAACAGTGTGACAAACGTGGTCGGAGTAGCTGCAGTCAGGGTGTACAGCTCCCCCATGGCAATGATGCAATCCTGTACCATCCGGACTTCGGGATGTATGTGCGGACAGTGAAGGCGCGTATCCAACCACCGCTTAACAAATTCAGATGCCGTCTCACAAGCTAATGGTCGCAATACCTGAACCTGCTCCATGGTAACCGCCACGGTATAATCATGGAACCTCGCCATAAATGCTTCAGTCAAATGGGCCCACGACACCAACGATTGTCTCGGGAGTAATGCAAACCATTTCAACGCGTAGCTGTGCGAGGCCCATGAGAAGGGAAAGTGACGAAGGGCGTAGGCCTCGCTTTGGGACATTAGTCGGACCACAGCAAGGTAGCGGAATAGATGTCCTATAGCGGTCATCTCTCCCTCCTTAAACATTCTAAACATTGGCCACCCCAAGCGGCGCACCCCATTCACTTCCGGATAGAGTGTGAAAAATGCCGATTTCTCTTTCCTTAGAAATCCCAAGACCTGGTCTATGTGTGGCTCCACATAAAGCTGTTCAAGAACTCTCCGTCGAAGGTGCTCTCATTTGTTTGAGCACGGTCTTCTCATATTTTTTTCCATCAGGTTTTGTTTAATGAGAATTCTTTTCCTTATTCCTTTGTCTATGCGTCCCCATGACAATCTTTCTTTTTCCCTCTCTTGAGCCCCATAGAGCGCCCCTCCTTTTAGCTATACTTTTATTCCCATTGCTTAGTGCTCAATTGATCATACTCTCTCTTTCTCCTATTGCGAGATCTAAGGCAAGAGCTTATCCATGCCAGTCAACTTAGCCCGACGCTCCCTCTTCTCTTCTAGGATGCTGTCTCGAGATAGCCCCTTATTTGTTCTTTCAATTCTAGGATGACCGATCCCTTGTGAGATACCTTTAAAGTCCAATGTGCAGTCTAGTTCCTCCCGAAGAAGAGAACCACTGCAGATATCGAGTCTTGGATGTTAGCCGCTGTTAAGATCACTACGCGCGTAATAGATATGAGAGACTAATACACCTGTGAGATCCTCTTTGTCCTTAAAAACTCATATAATGAGGCGGATTAAGTAGATGGCTGGAGAGATCAGCCAAGTGACCAAAAAGCCAGGTTGACACGAAAACGACTCCTTGGCTCACTCTCTCCTTTCCCTAATAGAGTGATCGGCTTTTGGCATGTAAGGAGTAAGGTCAGGGCATTGACTTTTTTATCAAGCGATAGAGCGAATGAGGCAAGCATGGATATAACCCCTTGATTCATTAGGCTCGGTTTTTAAGGCTCCTCTACTGGAACTAGAGAGAAGATCTCATGAGAGAGATCCGATAGACCTAACCTCACTTATCTAGAATAGTCTCATAAATGACTTGTAAAAAGCGAGTAAAGGGCAAGCAAGCCAGTCTTATTTATTTTCGTCGGAATCAATCCAAGACGAGCAATCATCTCAATAATCGGCTCAGGATGGGGAAGAAGGTAAGGTTTCTTCAAACGCCGAGGTCTATCTCTCGAGCTATGCTTATCCCCCCTTCCCTGTGGTTGAGCGAGTGAGCCAACTGTACCAAAGAGGGATTTCTATCTAAGGCCCTGAGTCACTGTGCCGCTGACCTGACCGATCCTGACATTCCTTTTATGATCTCGGCCTTCAACCTCCTTTTCCTTATGGCCCTTTCGACCTGCTACGCTCAACCACTGAATCCTATTTAATATCCAATGCCGAGCTAGCCTCTCTCAATTCCATTAGCTCATTCCCCCGGGCAACCCTCCTTTATTATATTCACCAGAAGGGGTCTTTCGGAAAAGCGGCTAGGCATCCATGCGAGTCATCGAATCCTTTCTTCGCCATCTGGTCAAGAAGACCAAGACCCTTTCCCTATTTGCGCAACGTGAAGCCCTCATTATAACCTCTTTCTAGAAGAGCACGAACTTGGGATCCGTTGAGAGAGTGTGATCTCTTTATTTTTCGAGAAGACCGCTCACGCTCAAAGGACTGATTCTTTATTGAACTGCCTGAATTGACCAAGAAAGAGATGAAGGGTGGGATCCTCATGGGACCTTGGGGTTGAGTAGCTAGGTTATAACCGCATCAAGTAAGACCGGCGTAGCGGCGAATCGCTATCTCTCCCCCCTTGAAATCTAAGGAATTGAGACAGGCGTGACTGGCTCTGGCATAATGGCTTAAGGATTGCTGCTCCCGGTCTCGCATCTCTTTTATTATTTTGATTTTTTTCACTTAAACTCCCAAGGACGTATCCCTGAACTAAGTCCATCTCACTAGAAAACTCGTCTTGGTCCGAGCGAAGGGAGGTCGTCGATTGATTAAGAACCCGCTTTCCACTCATTTAATTGGAGATATAATGGAAAATAGAATCCTTTAAAAAAGATGAGAGCGGTCAAAAGCAAGCAGCAAAGAGCGATTTTTACCCTTTCAAACCTGCTATCCGTGTAGATTGAGCTATTCAATTACATGCAGGTTATTGAAAACATCCTAGCCAAGAACCCTTATCCGAACTCGTCGAATGACTCGAATCCCGAAAGACAGGCTTCCAATGTCTTCCCATTCTCTCTTCTCTATCTAAGTCTGATGATCCTCCCCCACTGGGATGGACAGACCATTCTCGTAATTTGCTAGAACTTTGCAGGGCGGCGAACTCAAGAATTCTGAGCTTGGGAATTCATCTGCTTCCTTATTACGAGGCGAGCCTTGACCGCAAGCTGTGTAAATGGTTGGGCCTACTCGTGATAGGTCGCTTATCTTGTTCTCCGCATGGGCAATAGCTGATTTATGGTCAATCAGGTTAATCCCTCACAGCCTATATCCCATTTCCACGTTCAAGCTGATAATCAGTATTATCTGCTTACGAAAAGCCTAAACCGTCACTCCGAGTTTCGTCGTATTATTACTAACCCGGATTCATTAGTAGCTCCTGCTGAACTAGTGGCATGATAGGGGAAAGAAGGCGAGGATTTTCATTCATGCACACTTGCCAGCGTATTTTGACTATTTGTACTAAGAGAACAAGGCATTCTTGCAAAGACATATTCGAGCAAAGGCTGACGCCCTTATTCGTCGAAAAATAGGCGGTGATAAGGAACGTCGAAACTGGCATGGACAGAAGTAGACCCCTCCTTTTGATGGTGAATGTCGGAAATCGTCTTCCCGGATCACCTTTGATGGACATTCAAAAGGATCTGCTAGGCTGTCTTACATGTCCCCAAAAGCAAAAGGGATCCTTTCCTTCCCCATGTGGAAGAAGTTGACACACAGGGGGCCTACAACCTCGACCTCAGTATGAAAAGCATCTAGGAATCGACGGTGGTCAATCTTCCTTCTTCTTTGGCATCTCGACTGGGGAGCATGAAAACAAGACTGGAAGAGGGCTCAGGTATCAACGTCCTTAGCCCGCATTGATCAATATCAATAAGAATAGCAGTCGTATAGGTATAGGTTAGCGCTTCCTTGCTTGCATCCAAAGTAGCAATTCCCTTCTTCGCTCAGGAAAGTCAGAAGGAAGGGCATAAAGCAAGTACTGCGAACCAGAAAATCCAATCATGGCGCAAAGCACTAAAACAAAGCGTATGTCCCCCCCAGTACGAGTATATGATTGCGTCTTCCAAGCTAACGGACTTTACTCGTGAGGTATTTCGGTTAATATCTGCAAATCCCGGCTTCCTATCTGGCGAGCGCAGTATAGGAGCTCCTCGTCTTCCTTCATCTATTTTGAGGGGCAGTTGCCTTTTATTTGCCCCATGACGCTTCCCAGGGACAAAACGAGTAGATAGGCGTCCAGGGACCAAAGGAGTATGTGCCCCTTCCTCTGATTCTAAGCCTTGCTCTAAGCATTTCTATAGGGGGCTCCCTCATTGGCAAACCGGAGGGCTGACCATTTCTAACAAATATGCCCGGTCCTATTCCCTTTAAATGATTCATATTACCAACTTTCATAATATACTATTCACATAATTCATATATTTTGTTGGTCAAATTCATATTATGATATCATCAATATTATATACCCAACTACTCAAAATTGGAAATATCAAAATATGGTACTATAAACTCGACCTCAAAAGACATAGAATTTATATCTTTGAATAGAGACTGATTAAGTGTGATTTTATGGCTTTTTGTCCAGCCTAGCCCCTCAAAATGGGCGGTATACTTTTGCCTTCATTCCTTCAGTTGTAGTCGTAGAGCGAGGGGATAGGGATGCAGGAAGGGAATCTATTGAATCGAAGCAGTCCCCTCGATAGCTGAAATGCGACCTTCAGTGATTTGCATGCAACTAGATCCATGTCGAAAAGCCAGACCCCTTTCTTCGACGCCTACTGGAAGCCATTCCCAAAAGGTCGTTTGACTTGCTGACTTGTTAGAGTAAGGACTAGCACGAACCTCAAAGTTTTTACCGCTACCGACTCAAAAGAAGCAAAAGGTGAGATTTATCCCGCCCAACGGCCTGACTCCGCCAACCTGGGTTGGGAAACCTCTTTCTCGCCCACACCTTCATTCTCTTCCTCCTCTGATCTTAGAAAGCATACTCAACTTCACTCCAATCTTTCACCAGGTCCAGTTCTTGTTGTCGGACTGCTTTCGGATAGCACGTGGGACCAACTCAAACGATAAGAGTGAAAAGAGCACCATCGGAAATCGCTAATGGTTCTGATATACTAGACTCTCCTTCTTTCTCCCCTCGAGTGACTCCTCTCTCAGGCCTTCGTGGCATGAGACATGGATTTTTGTCGACGTAGATTGGATCGAAAGATCGCACTTCCGCTCTGAACCTATCGGACTGGTCACTCCCCACCCTCAATCTCTGCGGCATCTTCGATGAAATTTGATCTTTCTAGCCGGAATATCAGAAGCGATAGAGTATCCCACCTAATATAGGATGGCACTGCCTCAATGATCCTTGGTCCGATGCTCTCTACCAGTGAATTCGGCCTTCGGTACGATAGCTCGGTTCGTTCTCGTCACGCTTCCGGTTCTAATACTGTCTCGTTTTATTTGTCATTATACGGATGACGACTCTCTGCTGGTAAAGAGTTTTGATCAGATCTCTCGCGGCTTCCCGGTTTTGGATCTCAGAAGCAATAGAGCGTAATACGTCTTTCGGGACCGGGCCGCCTTCTTTTTTTTTTCGACCTGCCATGGCATTTTCTCTCCTTTTTGAAAAGATCGGGTTTTCATTCATTCCGTGCGCTCCTACCAGGCAGATATACCTTGTCCGTGGTGCTATGATTGATCCCATCGTGCTGCTACTCTATCGGACCTGTGAACTCCTTCCTGACCCCGCCGTAGGAATGGAGACTGTGGGCGTGGAGACTATCATCGCAGTCGCTCTGAAATCATGTCAGTAACCTACTTGGAAAGTCTGGTCTAGCACTAGAAAGTTCCCCATCGGTGCGGTGAGACTCGAAAGTGGAAGGATAACTCACAGGGTCAATCAGAGGAGTCCGTTCCCATCGCTACGAGATGAGAATCTCGTCGTTTACGAAGCGAGCGAAAAGCGAAAGGGTATATGTTAATAGAACTCAACTGACAAGTTGAGGGAGAGAGCGACTTTCAAGGAAAGGGTTGACGGCAAGGACGGTAGCAGCAGAGAGAGGCACGAAGTAGCTCGTACGAGAGTCAGTCCGAGGTGGAAAGCTGATCATAGACCTCCCTTGATCCTAACCAAAGTCGGGTGGAGTATGTGAAGACGTGCCTCGTGTGTCAACAGGACAAGGTAGAGCAGAAACAACCTGGAGGAGATTGAAATACCTTGCCTACCCCAGAAAGACCATGAGAGAGTTTCTCAATGGATTTCATCACTTGCTTGCTTAAGTCAGATGGATATAGGTCTATAATAGTGGTGGTAGACAGATTCCCTAAGTCTGCCACTTTCATAGCAGCATCCATTGACTGCACAACGGAAGAGGCAGCAAGGTTGTTCTTGAATTGAAGAATGTGGTGAAGTTTTGAGGGATTCCACAGACGATTGTTAGTGACAGAGACCCTCGCTTCACTGGGCGGTTTTGTTGGACCGAGCTGCTCAAGTTGCTAGGCTCCGACCTCAACTTCTTTACAAGCTTCGCGAGCGCGCTGCGATGGCTAGAAACACGCTTTTATTGCACAAGTATACATCCCGAGGACCGTTCGAGATTGCATCACTGCCTTGGACGGGTTGTATTGTATTATCCTCCAACTCCGGCGCCTACCTCATTCATAACGTGACTAAGGGATGTGCGGCGACAAGACAATTCACAGCCGATGGAGGTATCATGTCACATGGTCGACATCGTGCCTGTTGAGGAAGAGGTGTCGGCAAATAAAGAAGAGAAAGAGGAGAGCATGGCAGTACTTCGGTCAGGGTATTTCTTTTAGCTCGACCGACAGGGAGAGGAAAAGAAAAGCAGGCCTTGCTTGGTTCTCTGGAGTTCCGGTCGGAATCTTATTCTTGTGCATTGTTGGATGTATCCTGAGGAGCCTGTCTATCTCTCATTTTTCATCCCCCTTAGCAACCCTCCTCTATAAAGGCATCACCCTTTTATTGTCAACTTCAAAAGGCAATTCCCCCATTGCTTCCTTTGTCACAAGTTCGACGGAATCATCAGTCACTTGGACATGAGTACGGTAGACTTGACTGCTAGACTGCTTTCCTTTGGCGGTATCGTATCTAATAGGTCGTACTAGGACCTGGGCCTTCGACTGGGAACTTCCTTCTCGAAGCAAGTGTAGCGGGTGAGTATGAGGATCAGTCGGTCATACTGCTATGCCCAGGATGAGGGTAGCTAAAGGAAAGGATGCCGGGCTAGGTCCATGCAGGACATGGATGATGTGGAAGCGGTGACTTGCCAGACCGGAAGCGAAAAGGTGAACGAAAGAAATAGGCCACATGCCAGTGGGCAGCAGGAGTCCACTTTATCTGAATATGACTTTTCATGTCCCTTTGATCAAATAGTGGAAGCAGCAATCCCTTGCCTCCTGGTCTTTCCCTTGCTTTCGGGCGAAGGGAGTGAAGTGACTTCCGGGGGAGAACGATATAACAAGAAGTCTCGGAAGCCCGAGCCAACCTTAAGCACAAAATCGAACGCTAGTGGTATCTCCTCTATTTCAATAGAAATAAATAAAATAGATTTCCAGTTACAGAATAAAAAATGAAGGGCAAAGGCAAAGCAGAACCGTTAACTATTGATTGTGAATTCATGAACGTTCTTGGATTTTTTGATCTCCTTCTTTCCTTAATC
>JAXCLR010000018.1:0-57188 GCA_035584095.1 Annona squamosa | reverse complement strand
ACTTGTTTTGCCACCAAAGAATTATCAGTTACACGCCGTTGTTGTTGTGGAAAAGGTATATTATAATTTCTCTGATAATTCCCATATCTAGGATTGTTTGCAAAACCAGTTTTATAAAAATTATTGTCGCCTTCATGATTTTCCAAATTTGTATGCATTTCTAGAATATGTAAATGTTCTGGGTTATGATGACCTTTAGCATGTATGTTTGGATTTTGGAGAATGCCAGTTATGATAGGAGAGCTAATAGAAGCATGAGTATTGTGTGATTGACCATTTCGAAATGATTGTCCAGTCTCAATTATAGGACGTTTTTCAACAATTTCAGTTAACCTGTTTACTGAGGTAATGAGAGATTGGATGGAAGAGGTGGTTTCTTTTTAAAAATCTTCTTGCTTTTGGGCCAAGGTATCACAAAAGGTTGTCAAAGATTCAAATCGATTATCAATAGAATTGGATAAAGCTTCGAGTTTGGCATTTAATTCAGCATTAGTAGGCATTGTGACTCAAAATTCAAATTATGCTGATATAGGAAAGAATTACTACTAAGAATGATTTTTTTTTAACAATTCAAAAGTAAAGAACTTGATTGAAACAGATATGAATTAAGTACTTTCAACTAGAGAAAATATACCTGTTGAGGTCCAATATTGCCAAGTTTAGCAAGAGATAACTTGAAAGTAATTTCAGCAACTTCTTGGTAGTATTTTGCGATGACCAATAGGTTGTTATGATGGCAGCAGTAGGCAGCATAAAACAGCGGTGAAATGGACAGCAATGATAGCACCAGCTTGTGGACAGCAACCTCCGATAGAATGGACAGCAATAATAGTGGACAGCAAACTCCAATAGAATGAACAGCAGTGTTTTGTAGATGACAGCAGTTCGTGGACAGCAAAATGGCAACAGAAATTGGGTGAGAGTAGTACCAGGTTTGGCTTTGATACCAATTGATGTAGGATGGGTAGAGAAGAAAATAGAAGAAAAAGGAAGGGACCTCTATAGATGAGAAGTGAAGAAAGAAGGTAGAAAGAATAGATGAATAAGGAGAGAAGAATAAGAACAAGAAGAACAAGAAGTAGAGAACATTTTTATAAATCTCAGAACTGATCCCTTTAGAGCTTACAATGGCAATATTTATAGATGAACATACCTAATCTTAGCAAATGAAATCTAAAAATAACAAAATCAAATCTTTTTTAAACAGATTCTAAAAATCCTAAAAATCTTCTAATATCTTTCAAAACAAAATCAAATCTTTTTAAACAGATTCCAAAATATCCTAAGAATCTTTCCCTTTTATAAAATTCTTGTGCCTAGAATAAACAGATTTGAAAAGTCTCTTATTATTTTCATCAAACAGTTAGGCTAAATTATGGAAAAGAATTTCCTAGTAAAATAGAAATATCAATGAACTACAGGGAATGGTACAATTATTTTCCTGTTTACAATCACTACCAAAGTTGATACTAGGAAGCAATGTTGTGATGGATGTGCTTTTAGATTTTTATACACTAAAACGTATACAATCCAACGATAATTCAGAACTGAGAAAGGGGACTGCAGTATGTGAATCTCAGATAGCTAATGACCCAACAATGGAGATTTTTGAGGTGGCTAAGACTGAGAAAATAGATAAATTGCAAAGAAAAATGAACAGACATGTTACCTGAATCGAATGGAGCTGTTGGTCGAAATCGCGTAAAGGAGGGTATCAGCGTCGGATGGAGAAGAGGGTTGGGGATTTTAAGAGAGCGTGCTAGGATGTTGGAAGCCAAGAGAGGAAGATGAAAAGACAGTGGCTGCATGAGGCATCAGAGGGCGACCAGCAAGTGGAGACGGGAGAGGTGCCAGAGATCAGATTGGAAACCGGAGAAAATGAGGGTTTTTTGCAAATCTGACTCTCTAAGTTTGGAAAATAGCAAAAATAACCATTTAAGTTTGGTTTCTTTGCAAATTTGGCCCTGCATTTATAAATTTCCCATTTTATCCCTGCCAGCATTCCAAACCATTGTAGCCCGCCGAGGAAGAAAGAAAACTGCGTGGCTTGTTGGGTTTGTGGGTTTCTTCACTGCGACTAAAATTGAGAGGTCGAAGAAACACATCAAGAATTGACTCTGGTGTTACAATCAGAAAGGGGGATGGAAGCCGATCGACCAAAATTGCTTGAGCTAGACATTCGAGGGATTATTTGAGCTTTTCATCTCAACTACAAGCTTGAAGAAGACAACCTACAAAAAAAACTATGAAAAAAATGGATTTTCCACATACCCTGTCAATTGCGTTTCAGTACTTATATCGTCAGAATTAGACTCTTTCACTCATCTCTCTCTCGAAATCGACAGAGGGGGAAATATTTTGGGGGTGTCGTTCTTGAAGAAGGAAGCGAACTCAAGTCCTGATCAAGATATTCAAAGAAGAATGAGGATATTCATATCCTTAAATCCAAGTTAAAAAAAATCACTGCCATCTCTTGCAGCCAACACCGGCTGACTGCCGTGCCCATCACATCCAGCGTCGTAACCGCGAATAGAGGCCGTTAGGAGTCGTCAGAGGTGGAGAAGTTGGATCGTTTCACGAGCACAATTAAACCCATTTTAATCTAATTTTTTATTTTTTAAAATTTTTTTTATGAAAATATTAATATAAGTATGAAATATTTTAGATATTTATTTTTTATTTTTGAAAATGAGTGGCATTTTAGTCATTTTAAATTACCTGAAATGCCATTAATTTTTTAAGTTAAAAATAAATATCTAAAATACTCCAAAAATAGTAAAAATTAATAAGCATATTAAATACACTTATATTAACACTTTTATAAAAAAAAATTCAGAAAAAATAAAAAAATAATTCAATGCAACCGGGTGCACCTCCCAGGAAATCACAATCTGAATAAGTCGCTTATGAATCGTCGTTAGAGACGAGGTACGAGGGTACGAATCAAAAATTTAAGAATGTAGGGTTAAATTTGCAGAGAAACCCAAATAAGGTTAGTTTTGAGGTTAGTTTTGCTATTATTGAAACTGATGGTTAGTTTTGCTATTTCTAAACTTAGAGAGTTAATTCAACAATTTAGACACAATTGAAGATTATCAATCTGTTATAAGAGAAAGATTATTAAAATTAAGATGTAAAAAATTATCAAAATACAGATGGTATAAAGATGTATTTTTGATAGATCTTCTAATGCTAGAAGACGGAAGAAAGCAGTATATAAAAAAAAATTTACGAGGCTTACCCTCAGTCTCTGAATCTAAAGTAAAAGCCTTAATTAAACAATAAAATGAAGAAAGACTTGAATATGATAATTATACTTGGAAAATATTATTTACAAAGATCAAACAAGTAGGTATTGAATTATGCCAGCAAAAAAGAATTGAAGAATCAAAATTCTTAAAATTCCAAGACTTACCAGTATTTTGCTCAAATTATAGAATTGAACAAACTCCAGTTCAAAAAACTTTATTAAAAAGATCCAAATATATAAAAGCTAAAAAATATAACAATAAACTAAGAGAAAAACCCTTTGATAAATATCATTATAAAAAGAAAAATAAGAAATATAAACCAAAACATTAAAGAGATAAAATGTTATAAATGTGGAAAAACAAGACGTTATGCTTTTAAATGTTATCAAAAGCAAGTCAAAGAATTGTTAGCAAATAAAATTTTGAATATAGAAGAATTGTCTAAAAAATTAGAAAAAATTGTAATAACCTATGAAAGCGAAAGAAATTCTGAATCCTCAGAAAGTGAAGATGAAGATCTTAAAATAAATCAAATATTTGGCGAAGAATCCGACCATCATTGTGAATGTTCTTATAATCAACAAGATTATCAAACTTCTTCTGATTCAGATTAGTATTTTTTAAATACGATGAATAATTCAAATCAAACCTTATTAGAATTAATAAACCAAGTAGAAGACCATTAACAAAAGGCTGAATTATTAAATAAGTTTTTAAAACTATCAAGTAACCCTGAACCTTTAACTTTACTTGAATCATCGTCCATGATGGATATAATAAAGAATCAAAGGAAATATTTAAAGAATGTCCCAAAGCCAAATTCAACTTTTGAATTATCTCAAGAAATTAAAGAAATGAAAAGGATATTGTAGAACTAAAAAATAGGATTCAAGTTCTAGAATTAAAAGAATTATCAATAAATCTTGAACAAGAAAAAAACGACCAAGAAGATTTTAAGCAACACTTACAATAAATTATAAAAGAAGATAAAGCTGAATCGTCTATCCATGCTTTATGTAATCAAACTCAAAGAATTATATCTCAAAAATGGTATATAAAAATAGCCTTAAAATTTACTGATTTTCTAGAAGAATGCTCTATGAATCTTACAGCCTTAGTAGAGTATCCCAGAAGAATACTTTCTCTCGGTAAGAAAGTTTTTGTTACTTGAATGAAATTTTATTATGTTTGTGTATTCTTTCAGTTATGATTTAGCTTACTCATTATAGAAAGTAGTTAAATATTTTAAGAAAACAAGAAGCTTGGTATTTAGAAAACCTTGAAGATCAAACTTTGTGAAAAATTGTTTACCAATATTACGAAGAACAACTAGCCTAGATAACTCCTAAGGCACCGAAAGCAACACTAGCGTCACCTAAAAACATTTAAAAACATTATTCACCAAAACGGTTTGGTTCTATCAGAAAGAAAAATGAAGTTATTTCAAACAGAAATAACATTTTTAAGATTTTCTATAAAAAAATAAAACAATTCAGTCTATTAACAGAGCTATAATCATTGTGGATAAATTCCCAGATGAAATAAAAGATAAAACTCAATTACAAAGATTTCTCGGGTGCTTAAATTATGTTTGAGAATTTTGTGAAAAATTAGCATTCGACAGAGGAGATTTATTAACAAGATTAAGAAAAAATTCTCCTCCTTGGACATCAGAATACACTAAAGCAGTCCAAAATATAAAAAGGAAAGTTAAATATCTTCCTTCCTTACATCTTGCAGATCCGAATTTATTTAAAATTGTTGAAACTGACACTTCAGATGAAGGATATGGAGGTATATTAAAACAAAGAACTCAAGAAAATAAAAAATAATTAGTTCGTTTCACATCAGGACTGTGGAATGAGACTAGAAGAAAATATCCTACTATAAAGAAAGAAATGTTAGCTATAGTTTTATGCATTACAAAGTTTCAAGGAGATATTCTAAATAAACCATTTTTATTAAGAGTAGACTGTAAAGCTGCTAAACATATTATTGAAAAAGATGTTAAAAATGAAGTTTCAAAACATATATTTGCTAGATGGCAAGCTACTCTAGCACAGTCTGATTTCGAAATAGAATATATTAATGGCAATACAATTTTCTCCCTAACTTTTTATCTCGAGAATTTTTGTAAGGAAAAAAATAATGGCCTCTTCAAGCTCCGCCTCGAAGAATTATAATTTCGAGATGTTTAATGACCAACTTTTTACGTATTTTGAAAGATCAGACTTTGATCTCTACAAAAAGAATCTCCCGGACGTATATCATTTTTCCTCGAGTGACCGAGAAAATAAAACCATGAGAGATACTGCTCAGCAAATATATCAAAAGTATCTTCCCATATTTGAATGGTTATTTCCTCAAGCCCTTGCTAAATATGTCGAGTTTTATAAAATAATCCTTGTTCACACTGGATCTATAACCCTTGAGCATATATGAAAGAAGGAAAGCGAGATGATCTTATATTAAAAAATATTTATACAAAGAATTCTTTCTTTGGATAACTGACCTGTCAGTAATCCAAATACTTATATTCTCTTCCCCGATATTCCAAGCAACTATTATACTTATCCAAATTATAATTTTTGGGATTATCAAGATGCATGGAAAAAAGTATTTTTGAGGCAAAATATATATTTTTCTCATTTCTGGTAGATCAGGTTTAATCTTATAAATCCAGCCCAAGAAATTCCAGTTTATTTTTTTGAAAAATTTTGGAATCAATGGGGATTTGAAAAGTCCATCCTTTCAGAAGACCTACTGGCTCATATATCCTTTAATGTATCAGACTCTTATAAGTCAAATAATTTTATAATTCAAAAATCAATTCCTTGGATTGTTGGGTGGGACTTCACATTTTATATTAATTCAAATATCACCTCCTATATTGTTTATACTTCCTACTTAAAATGGTGGCCCAAGTTTGACTTGATTATATTCTCAATTCAAAAAGCTCGAAAAAGAAGAAAGCTGAGAAGAGAGCCTCTCAAGCTTCTGAATCTCTCTGTACTTCATTCGAGCCTTTCACAACTTTTCAAGATTGAAGATTGCTGAAGAAACCAGAGATGTGTTTAAAAATATTCTTCTCTCTGTAAAGAGAATTTTTCCCAATCTCTCTGGTTAGGAGCAAAAGTAGAAGGCATTTGCTTTTTTTCTGGATAGCTAGCTTGAGGATGATGACATGGAGATATCGTCGGCCTCTCTCTCCTTGAAAAGACTTAAAGCTGAAGGCTTTATAAAAGAAGAATCTTATCTCTTTAAAAAGCTGAAGACTTTTTAAAGTTTGTCGGTGCTTTTCCAAAAGTAGATGCTGTACGACTCCATTCATTGACGGACACGGCATTCTGCTTTCGGCGCTTTAGGAGTTATCTAGGCTAGTTGTTCTTCGTAATATTGGTAAACAATTTTTGACAAAGTTTGATCTTCAAGGTTTTTTAAATACCAAGCTTCTTGTTTTCTTAAAATATTTAACTGCTTTCTATAATGAGTAAGCCAAATCATAATTAAAAGAAATACACAAACATGATGAAATTTCATTCAAGTAATAAAAACTTTCTTACTGAGAGAGAGTATTCTTCTAGAATACTCTACTAAGGCTGTAAGATTCATAGAGTATTCTTCTAGAAAATCAGGAAATTTTAAGGCTATTTTTATACACTATTTTTGAGATATAATTCTTTGAGCTTGATTACATAAAGCATGGATAGACGATTCAGCTTTATCTTCTATTATAATTTGTTGTGAGTGTTGCTTAAAATCTTCTTGGTCATTTTTTTCTTGTTCAAGATTTATTGATAATTCTTTTAATTATAGAACTTGAATCCTATTTTTTAGTTCTGCAATATCTTTTTTTATTTCTTTAATTTCTTAAGATAATTCAAAAGTTGAATTTGGTTTTGGAACATTCTTTAAATATTTCCTTTGCTTCTTTATTATATCCATCATGGACGATGATTCAGGTAAAGTTAAAGGTTCAGGGTTACTTGGTAGTTTTAAAAACTTATTTAATAGTTCAGCCTTTTGTTAATGATCTTTTACTTGGTTTATTAATTCTAATAAGGTTTGATTTGAATTATTCATCGTATTTAAAGAATAATAATCTGAATCAGAAGAAGTTTGAAAATCTTGTTGATTGTAAGAACATTCACAATGATGGTTGGATTCTTCGCCAAAATTTGATTTATTTTAAGATCTTCATCTTCACTTTCTGAGGATTCAGAATTTCTTTCACTTTCAAAGGTTATTACAATTTTTTCTAAATTTTTAGATAATTCTTCTATACTTAAATTTTTATTTGCTAACAACTCTTTGACTTGTTTTTTATAACATTTAGAAGCATAATGTCTTGTTTTTCTACATTTATAACATTTTATCGCTTTAATGTTTTTATTATATTGAGGTTTTGGTTTATATTTCTTATTTTTCTTTTTATAATCATATTTATCAAAGGATTTTTCTCTTAGTTTATTTTTATATTTTTTAGCTTTTATATATTTGGGTCCTTTTAATAAAGTTTTTTGAACTGGAGTTTGTTCAATTCCATAATTTGAGCAAAATACTGATAAGTCTTGGAATTTTAAGGATTTCGATTCTTCCATTCTTTTTTGCTGGCATAATTCAATACCTACTTGTTTGATCTTTGTAAATAATATTCCCCAAGTATAATTATTATATTCAAGTCTTCCTTCATTTTCTTGTTTAATTAAGGCTTTTATTGTAGATTCAAAGACTGAAAGTAAGCCTCGTAAGAATTTTTCTTTATGTACTGCTGTACTTTTGTCTTTTAGCATTCGAAGATTTGTCAAAAATACATCTTTATACCATCTGTATTTTGATAATTTTTTACATCTTAATTTTTATAATCTTTCTCTCATAACATATTGATAATCTTCAATTGTGCCTAAAAATTGATATAGAGTTATACTAACAAGAGTATTAACTGGATCTAGGTCATGTATAATTTTCATGTGGTCTTCATGACTTAGTTGGATATCTCACCACGCTTTTAGCTGTCTGGTGAAACCCCAAGCTATCATTACTACGGCGTCTGTTTTGGTGAGTTTTTTTAGGGATTGTAGCATTGTAGCATACATAATCATACTATTAGTTATATTCCAGAGTTAATACTCTAAAACCCCATCTATACTCCTTTCATATAGAGCATTCATATTAAAGCTATTTTGGGTGTTTGTTCGATCTTTTTTAAATTATTGATCCATCGGGAAAGGTTTATGATAATAATTTTTTTCATAGTTAATTTATTTAAATTTGCTGGTATATTTTCAGTTATAGTTTGAACAAAATTTTCTTTTTTAACTGATTAATTTTTTTTTATATCTGCTGAATTAAAAGGTGGTTGAGTTGTCATTTGAGATAAATCATCATTTTTATCTTCTAAAGATAAATCTTGAAAAGCCATTTCTAAAGGTTTTTTATAAAATGATAAGTTTCTTTTATCTTTTCCTTTTAACATTTTTTGTTATATTTATCAATTTATAATTTGTAAAATTGTTTTGTTCTATAACCTGAGATAAGTCTTTGAGGAATACTAGAGAGTCTATATAACATGATTTTTTATAGGGTTGTTAAATTCAAGATCATTCAAATCTTTAGAAGAACGGTTGTTTTTCTTTTTTGGTTGAATTTTGTCTTCTGAAGAAACATGTATTTTTCATCTGCCTTTAGTATGTTTATTGTAGTTTTTATTTGATTGTCGTACCAATCGAAAAAATATACATTAGCTTTCATAGTTTTGCAGTAATTGACTCATTTTTCTATATATATTTTTTAATTCTAATCCTTTATATGTTTTAAAAATCCATTGTCTTTTTTCTTTGTTATAGTCTGCTTTATATTCTTCCAATAGTCTTTTATAATCAAATTTAAAGGTAATTTCATTTAATTGGAAATCTGACTAGGTTCTGGCTCAGATTTCCCTATATGATGCTCAAAGTATAACGGGAATCTTTCAGAGGTGGAAGATATAGATTTTCTATTCTGAAAAGTTATAGGTTTTGGTGTTAAAGAATGAAATATACATACAGAATGTCGTTGTGGCATTGGTTCAAAATTTAATGTAATATTATCATAAATTTCTATTATAGATTCAATTTTTTCAGTTTGGAATGTCTTTATCCTTTTCTTTTTCAATCTTCCATTCAGAAGGAAGATCTATATATGACTATAAAATCTTCTTTTGTTCGATCTTTTTATGAATTGAATTTGTTATAAAATATAGAGTAACCCCCTTTTATTGGGAAATAAGAGCTTTAGAAACTAAAATTTTTATAATTTTATAATATATTCTATATTGTATACATAAAGGTTTTGATCTGACAAACTTATAGAAAAGTTTGGAAAACTGTTAAAATATACTGGTCCGACATGAAGAGATGTTTGAATAATTCCTAATATAGAATCTGAGAAATTTTTATGACAATTATCTTTTAGACATGCTAATACGGAGGCTTGTAGACCTGCTCTAACTAGCGGTTGAATAGCGATTTGTATTAATCCAAAATGAAGAATTTAAACTATTTTTGATATAAGTCTTTTACTGCTTTTTTCTATAATAATTGGATTTGGTGTGAACCTGCTCCAAATTCTAGCACTGTTTCTAGAGTTTTGATTCTAAATTCAGTTTTAAAATCAAAAGTTCCGATTTTATAAATTTCTTATATTGGTACTTTAGGTATTTTCCAATTTTGTATTGACTTTTCAATATTTTCATAAGTGCCTTCAGACATATTTTGAATTTCATTAAACCCTACTGAGTAGTTCTCAGTATCTTGGCTAGAAAAAGAAAATGATGAAAACATTCTTCTCAGAGAACTCATTCTTTCACAGTCAACGACTTAAAACGCTTTCACGCCTTTCCGCACGGCTAAAGGCTGAGATGCGCGACTTCGTGATTTATAAGAATTCTTAAAAGATTGATTCAAAATCTTTTCAACTTGGCTCTGATACCAATATTACTAAGAACAACTAGCCTGGATAACTCCTGATATAAAAGCTTTTGAGTTTGCGATTTCTATAAAAATTTTTGGATAAAAATTTTCTAACATAAAATTTTTTGAAATTATAGAAAATGATGTGATACAACAAAGGTAATGGTGTAAAGTAGATATAATAAAGTTAAAATGATATGTTAGTAGTATAGGTAATTGTGTTTTATGTTAACCTATCTGAATTTTAAAATTTTCATTATTAATGAAAAATTTAATCCATTTATTGTATGTAGCATCATTTGCTTAGTTATGAGACCAATTTTCATCTAAACCAAATTAGTGCATAGCCACATTTTCTTAAAAATAAGTACATTCATGTATAAATTAAGAAAATTCCTTAGTTCCGTTCGCATATATATTAGAATGTAGTAGTGCTTTTCTACAGATAAAACCTTACTAGATATAATAAATTAAATAATTGATACAAAACAAAAAGCTGACTTATTAACTAAATTTTTAAATATTTCAAATCAAAAAACCCCCAAGGAGGCATGATTATCACCTAATTTTAATGTAAAAACATCATTATTTAGTATGATAAAACATCAAAAGAAATATTTAAAAGTTGTACCAAAGCTTCCAACTATTCCTGAAATATATCAAGAGATTAAAATAATGAAACAAGAAATTGCGGATTTAAAAAATAGGATTCAAATATTAGAACTTCATAATATAACAGATAATCAAACTCAAAAGGGACAGGAAAAGGAAGAAGAGTTTGAATAAAAATTAAATAACATACTTTATATAGAACTTATAGCCCTAATAAATTCAGGAGCAGATTTAAACTATATAAAGGAAAAGGATCTCAATCAGCCTGAGTCATCCTTGCATCAAAAGAAGGTTATTTCGTATTCAAAAATTACTTTAAAAATTATTGATTATCCAAAAGATTTTTCTATAGAACTTATAGCCCTAATAGATTCAGGAGCAGATTTAAACTATATAAAAGGAGGTATAATTCTGCCAAAATATTTTGAAAGAATAAATTCGTCAATAGTCACTGCTGATGGCACAGATATGATAGTGACGTATAAATTATCAAAAGCTCATATACGTAATAAAAATATATGTTTTCAAACACCATTTATATTAATAAAAAATATGTAACAAAAAATTATTCTTGTAACTCCTTATTTACAAATGATAAAGCCATTTATAGTAACAGATGAAGGAATCCATACCACTATACAAAATTAGTATTTTTATTTATAAAGCCCCCTGAAATATCTTTACAAGCAGAATTAAAAGAAACACTATTTTATAAGAAAAAATTTTTATGCTATCTTAGGACAAAATACTATAAAATATATAAAGCAACAAATTAATGGACCTTTGAAAGAACACATTGAAGATTTTCATAAAAAATTAAGTTTAGAAGTATGTTCTGAGCTACCCAATGCCTTTTGGAATAGAAAGAAATATATAGTAACGTTACCATATGTAGAAGATTTTAATGAAAAAATACATACTAAAGCTAGACCTATTGAAATGATTTTAGAATTATTAAAATATTACAAACAAAAAATTCAAACCTTATTAGATAAAAAACTTATCAGACCTAGCAAGTTATCTTGGAGCTTTGTTGCTTTTTATGTAAACAACGCTGCAGAAATTGAAAGAGGAGCTCCTAGATTAGTTATAAATTATAAATCATTAAACAAAGTATTAAAATGGATCAGGTATCCGTTACCTAATAAAAAAGATTTACTTCAAAGAATTATCAAAGCAAAAATATTTTCTAAATTTGATTTAAAATCCGGATATTGGCAAATCCAAATATCCGAAGAAGATAAGTATAAAACCGCCTCTATAGTTCCTTTTGGACATTATGAATGGAATGTTATATCTTTCGGTCTTAAAAATGCCCCATCGAAATTTCAGAATATCATGAATGATATATTTAATCCCTATTTAGAATTTGCAACAGTTTATATTGATGATATTCTATTATATTCCAATTCTATTCAAGAACATTGGAAACGTTTAAAAATATTTAAGCATATAATCCATCATAATGGTTTAGTATTATCTGAAAATAAAATGAAATTATTTCAAACAGAAATATCATTTCTTGAATTTAATATAAAAAATAATACTATACAACTAGTGAATAGAGTTATAATATTTGCAGAAAAATTCCCTGATGAAATAAAAGATAAAAAACAACTGCAGAGATTTTTAGGATGTTTAAATTATGTTGACGAGTTTTATGAAAAGATTGCTTATGATAAAGACATATTATTACAAAGATTAAGAAAAAATTCATCTCCTTGGACTAAAGAAATACTAAAGCAATCCAAAATATTAAAAGAAAAATTAAGTATTTACCATATCTACACCTAGCCAATCCAGATTTATACAAAATAGTTGAGACAGATGCATCAGATATTGGTTATGGTTGTATATTAAAACAAAAAGATCAAAATAAAGAGCAATTAATTTGTTATACCTTAGGATTATGGAATGAAACAAGGAAGAAGTATCCTACTATTGAAAAAGAAATGTTGACAATAGTAACTTGTATAAATAAATTTCGAGGAGATCTTATAAATAAAGAATTTTTGCTCATTGTCGACTGTCGAGCAGCAAAACAAATTATTCAAAAAGATGTAAAGAATTTTGTTTCCTATCATATGTTTGCTCGATGGCAAGCAATGCTATTCCCTTCTGATTTTCAAATAGAATATATTAAAGGAGAAAATAATTCTTTGCCTGAATATTTATCTCGAGAATTTTTACAGGAAAAGAATTAATTGCAGCATTGAGCTCAACATCGAGCTCTACTCCAGCTGTAACCTCAACTCTAAAGAATAATAATTTTGAAATGTATAATGATCAACTATTCCTATTCTTAGAAAAATCGGATTATGAGTTATGCAAGATGAAAATCACTAAAGAACACTTTTCTTCTAGTGATAAAGAAAATAAGGTTATACAAGAAACTTGTTGTTAAATTTATCAAAAATATTTTCCTAGATTTGAATAGTTCATACCAACCACTCCAGGAAAAAATGTTGAATTTTATGAAAAAATTTTATTGCAGACAAATTCTATAACTTTGGAGCATGTAACTAAACAACCAAAAGGAGATATGATCATCTATTCAAAGATGTTTATCAAAAGGATTTTATCATTGGAAAACTGGCTTGCCAACGACCCAAATGCTTATATCCTATTTCTTGAAACTCAGAGAAGAATTTATACTTATCTAAAATTTAATTATTGGAATTACCAAGAAGCCTAGAAAAAGGTTTTTATGAGACAAAATAATTATTTTTCTCATTCTTGGTGGATTTGCTTTAATCTTATAAATCCCACTCAAGATATCCCTGTATGGTTCCATGAAAAATTTTGGGAACATTGGGAATTTGAAAAGGGTATTTTGCCAGACAATCTTATTTTTCAATTATCGTCTTCTTTATCAGACCCGTTAAAATTAAGTGAATTTATAATCTAAGAATCTATTCTTTGGATAGTCCGTTGGGACTTCTCATTCTATATTGATTCTGAAACTTCCTCATTTATATCTTATACTTCATATTTAAAATAGTGGCCAAAATTCAACTATGAAAAAATTCTTCAAAGTTATAAATGGCGCCAACATTGCACTTCTCAGAATGCTTCATCTGTGGCTAAATCTCTTTGCTCTTCATCACCCTCTCAAAACATCAAAAAGACATCTATAGAAACAAATGAAACATTTAAATCCATTTTAAGGATGGTGAAGAAAGATTTTCCTCATTTATCTGAAAAGGAGCAAAAGCTTAAAGCCTTCTAGTTTCTATTCTCTAGCTAGCTGGATGATGATGATGATATGGACATCTCATCAGCGTCTCTATCTCCATACAAGATAAAGTAATATAAAGCTGAAGACATTATTACCCTGACAAAAGCAAAGAATCTTATCTCGTCAAAAGTAAGGGCAAATAAAGTTGAAGAGACTTATCTTTATTAAAGTAAAGCAGAGCACCTTGATAAGTGGAATTGGTATGACTCCACTCAATCCAGGACACATGTATTCTACTTTCGGCGCTTGAACTTATCTCCTCCCCAGATTTCAAACGTGTTCAAGTCCATTTTTACTTTTTTGAGTCTTTAAATTCAGTCGAGTCTCAGTTGTAAGGGCATCGAAGAGAAACTCGAGCTCTAAGCCTGTCCCGTAAGAATCATCAGAGTCCTCCACATCTCTCTTGTAAGATAATCTTCTCTTGTAATGAAAGTTTGTTTTAATGTTTACTTATAATGAATGGTTAAAATATTGTATATTAAGATTTCTCTTGGCATGGTGATCATTATATTTTTAAAGACTATATTACTTCTGTAATAGAAATGCAAGTTAACGAAGTACTAGAAAGAGAAATTCGTATTGTAAACTGTAACGAAGAAATTATTGTAGAATTTGAATGAGAAAGCTATATCTCATCCGACGAAGAATTTTAATATGCCCTTACCTTATCAAGTAAGAGAATTAAGTCAGGAACTTAAAGAATTAAGAAATGAAGAAGATAGATTATTAAGACTTATTAATATTCATAACACTAATATTCATTCTCATAACTTTTTAGTTCACATAGGAGTATTTACTATTTTAAAAATAATACAATATAGCATTAAACTTATTGAATAGCAAATTTATTATCTTCTAGGATAAATCAAAGCTAAAACTTATAAAAAACCAGTTAACCTTTGTTAGATAAGAAAAGGAATGAATAACACATGAATTAGAAAAATTAAAACAAATGGATCCAAATGAAAATGCTTTAATAACTTATTTCATAAATCGATTGGAAAAATATATTAAAGAAGAAGACGAACTTTGAATCCTTATATCTAAAGCACTTGAAAGTCTTTTATTTTAAGAAAACATTATGATTTGGCTCACACACTATAGAAAACAATTACGACTATTGAGAAAAGAAAAAGAATGATATTTAGAAAATCTCGATAAACACAATTCATCTAGAGTTATTTGTTAGTATTTTGAAAAACAGCTCACTTGGATTACTTCTGATATAAAAGCTTTAGAAATTTTGATCTCTCGCCTCCTGGGTTGACCTCCTCCTGGTATCAGAGCCAAGTTGAAGAAAATTTTGTTTAAAATATCTCTTTAAAGAAACTCAATCATCATGAAGTCGAGTATCCAGCTAAGATCCCATGTTGCTAAGAAAGCGTTGAAGGAAATACAACATATAATACATTGACTGTGAATATGAGTTTTCTTAAGAGAATGTTTTTAACATCATCATCATCATCTTCTACTGATACTGAGATTCATTTAATAAGACTTGATGAGATTCAAAATACGTCTAAAGGAGTCTACGAAAATATTGAAAAATTTATACAAAATTGAAAAATTCTCAAAGTACCTATCAAAGAAATTTATAAAATTGGAGCCTTTGATTTTAGAACAGAATATAAAATTAAAACCTTAGAAATTGTATTAGAATTTGGCGAAGGATCTCACCAAATACAGCTATTATAGAAAAAAGCTCTAAAAGATTTATGTGATAAAGAATACAAATTTCTATATTTTGAACTTATAAAAATTGTTATACAACCATTAGTACGAGCTGGCCTTCAAGCCTCTGAACTAGTATGCCTAAAAGACAATAGACATAGACAATTTTCAGATTCTATTTTAGGAATATTACAGACATCATTACATGCTGGTCTTGTATATTTTAATAGTTTTTCAAATTTCTCTATTAGTTTATCAGATCCATATGCTTTAGATGTATTATCATTAGTAATTTAGACTCAAGGTTTAATATGAGATTAGGATCTAAACCCTTATGTATACAATATAAAATTTATTATAAAACTATGAAAACTTTGGTATCCTTCCGGTTACCCAAGAAAAGGATGATACTCCGTATTTTATAACTAATCCTATACATAAAAGTATAGAGCCAAAAAGAATTTTATGATCTGATATTAATCTCCCCATTAAGTGAAAAATAGATAATGATTTATCACCAGAAGTTCCTGAACAATCAACTGAAAAAATATAAGCAATAACAGAAACCTTAGATAACATAATTTTAAATTTTGAACCAACAGCTAAAAGACATTCTTTTAGCATATCAAGACCTATAACTCCGAAAATTACTTTTAAATCTTCATCATGTCCATCTTTAGAAAAAAGATCTATGTCACAAATTCCTTTCACAGGTAGATTTCCATTACATTATGATCAAAATATAGCTAAGCTAGAACTAGAGCCATCTAAATCAGATTTTTAATTAATAAAATTACTGAAAAATCAATATTCAAATTGATAAAGAATTATTATTAAAATACTATAACTCTGAAATAAACAAAGAAAAAAGAAAACGGATATAAAAAACATATAAATCACAGGAATTAAAATAAATTATAAGAAAATGGTTTTATTATTGTGAAAAAATTAAAGAAAATATCTCATTTTTTCAATTGTATGATGAATAAGTATTATTATTAATAAATTTGATGCAACAAACTACGGATACTTCTGAATCTTCAAATCCAACTCCATCTTCATCCACTTATAACTGACATTAATATACAACCTGAAAGAAGAATGAATAGGACAAATAAAGAATTAGAAGGACTTATCATATATGAATGCCTGTGCATAAAAAAGATTTATCTCAAATTATTGAACAAAATAATTTCTCAAACAATAAACTTATAAATACAGAAAAATAATTAGAAAAAGGAAAAGAAAAATTAAAAGAACCAGAAATTATAACTCCAAAACCAAGTAACCTAAGTTTATCATTTTTTACAAAACCCTTAGAACTTTCCTCAGAAATTTTAACCAAATTCACAAAACCCACTGAGCAATCATCATCAACCCCTCCTTTTTCTATGTCACCTCCAAGTATAAACGACTTACAAAAGAAGCTAGAACAATTTGATAGTAAATATAGAGATAAAGAATTTCTCCAGACCACAACAGAAAATAATTCATCTTTTCACAAAGAAGATCTATTCGATCTATTATAAAGAATGTATATGAGAAATACAAAAAAATTATTATTCAAGACCATCACCAATAGATCAACAATTTGAAAAAGAAAGAAAACCTATTGGAAATGAAATTAATCCTAATTCTATATATGAATGGAATATAGATGTAACAAGTGAATATCAAATATGGAATATATGTAATAGTATGGTAATGTATGCTCAAGTATTACAACATAGTAGAAGACTATCGCAAAATCTAGCTATTGTATGTATAATTTGGGGATTTATTGAGCAACTAAAAGCCTGGTGGGATATATAAATGACATAGGAAGAAAGAACTCTTATATTATATGATGAACAACCTGTAAATACACTTATCAATACCATTATATATCAATTTCTAGGCAAAGTAGAAGATTATCAAACCATTATTAGGGAAAGAATATTAAAATTAAGATGTAAACATTTATCTAATTTTAAATGGTACAAATATGTATTTTTAACAGATGTATAATTATTAGATGACGGAACAAAATCTATATATAAAGAAAAATTTTTACAAAGACTGCCATCTGTTATAGAGAATAAAGTTAAAACTTTAATAAAACAAGAAAATGGTGGAAAACTACAATATGAAAATTATACGTGGGGAACTTTCTTTTCTAAAATCAAACAAGTAGGTACTGAGTTATGCAATCAAAAGAAGATGGAAGAAACTCACTTCTTAAAATCCTAACATTTATCATAATTTTGTTCACATTATGGAATTGAAAAATTACTATTTCAAAAGAACATTATGAGAAAACCAAAATACCCTAAAACAAAACCTTATAAAAGAATTCCTCATTAGAATTATCAAAAAATAACTTATCCCAAAAAACCATCGAAAAGAACTTATAGAAAATATCATAAATTAAAACAAAAAAATTCTACACCTAAAAAAGACATTAAATGTTATAAATGTGAAAAATTTGAACATTATGCCTCAAAATATTATAAGAGACAAGTTAAAGAATTATTAGCTAAGGAAAATCTTAGTCTAAAAGTTATAACTAAAAAACTAAAAGACTTAATAACAACATCTAGTGAGGAAGAAGAATCATATGAAGATGAACAATTAAACTATACAGAAAATCAAAATTTATCCGATTCTGATCCAGAACACCAATGTCAATGCTCTAATTCCCCATGAAACATCCATATCGTTTATTAGTCGTTATTTTTATATTAAAATTTCTATATAAAAAGGTAAATGCATTAATATATGTATAATCAGTTACAATAAGCTTTTCTATGATGAAATTTAAACTGTAAATGCATGTGTACTGCTTCTTATAATATTTATGTTCAACGCAATAAAATATTATCATCGTACAAAAATTAGGATAATATAATATTTACGAAACTAATATTAATCTAAAAATAATTATTTTAATAAATTTAATTTTTAAAACTCTTATAAATAATGAAAAATTTATTTTACGGTGAGAAATTTTAGCTAAAATTCAATAAATAATTTAGAAATTAAAAATTATATTAAATATTATGCATTTTTTAAGTGCTTCACCCTGTCGGATAGAGCCGATGCTTCATGTGATCCTCTTCCTCGTTCTTCATCTCATTAATGTGGTGTTGGCTTACGAGTGGGCCACACTTTATGCTTTTACTGCTTAAGATTTCATAAGCGTTGATAGACGTTTGGAAGAGATTGTGGTTTTACGGTTCTTTAGGAGGCGAATGCTGCATGTCTCCTTTTGCTAAGATGTCTGTTGTGAGAATTATATAAAGCACAGGTAATGTTCAATAGGTATTGCACTTAAAAAAAGTGTATTATATGTAACTTATTTTTAACATCTTAGTCGTTAATTTTTTTTACTAAAATTTAATATCATAGAATTAGTTTTTTAATTATTTACAATTAAATTGATTAAATATTTATTTTTAAATAATATTAGTTTCATGAACATGATATTATCCTAATTTTTTGTTATGAGTATATTTTATTATTTTGAATATAATGTTTGAATTTTATTTAAAAATAAGTAACTAAAACTAAAAAATTAAGGTATATGCATTTAATGGTCTAAAATTTAATTCTTAAGGTATATTTGGAAAACGATAAAACTTTTTGGATAAAAATTTTGACATAAAATTTTTTAAAATTATAGAAAATGATGTGATACAACAAAGGTAATGGTGCAAAGTAGGTATAATAAAGTTAAAATGATATGTTAGTAGTATAGGTAATTGTGTTTAAATAATTAAAAATATGATTATCGGAAAAAAAGATGCAAAAATGATTAAAAAGTAAAGTAGTAGTGAACTTTGAAAAAATTTAATTTTAAAAAATCATTATTAAACAAACACACCCTTAGATAGTAATTATAAGTGAATATCCATTGTCTTATAGTAACTTTGATATGAAAATTATAATTAGTGATCCGTTCAAGAAAACAACTGTTACAATATGTGATATTTACACTTCTTTCCATAATTCATGTTTGGCTGTCTTGAGAATTAAGAGTATGTTTATTTACACCTAATATTTTTTAAACTAAAACTTTTCATTTTCTATAATTATTATATTTTAAAATTATCCCTTATATATTTTGTATAATTATAAAACTTTTAAATCATTTATATATAACTACTCATACGATTAACTTATTTATTTTTATTTTATTTTATTTTCTTATCATTGTTATCTCTCAATCATATCATATACTCTTTTTTATTTAAAATTTTTACATTAAAGGAATATTTGTTAACGTCTAAAACTTTTCACTATCTACAATTAACCTATTTTAACTATTTATTCACTTCTTCATATATAATTATTTTATTTTAAATCATTAGTGCACAACTACTCATACATCTAACTTATTTATTTTGACTTTCGAAATATTTTTATAAAACTTGCTTTTTATGTAAATCTATTTATTTTCAACATTTAGATGATGGATCAAAAATTCATTTCATCTATTATATTTAACAACACTTACATTATCATGAAAGTTCTTTCGTCTGTCCAATATTATTGTATATGAGTTTCCTTTTACAAACATATAAAATTAACATAATAAAATGATTTAATGTTAAATATTAATTTTTAAATAATATTTTCAACATCTAAACAATCTAAAATAATAATACTATATGGATAAATGATTCTATAACGTATTATCACATTCTAATATATATATATAAATTAATCTAGATATTTTTCTTAATTATCACATAAATGTACTTATTGGATTTGAATAAAACTTAGTTTTATAGCTAAACAAATTATGTTAAACATAATTAGTGGACTAATTTTTCTTCAAACGTTAAAATCTTAAAATTAGAAGAGATTACATGAAATGACTCTATGTATCTTGATTAAATAGAAACGGGTCCATTTTAACTTTATTTTATTTACTTGTTATCAGTATCTCTATCAAATTATATTATTTTTTTACATTTCAAAAATCTTTATATTGAAAAGATTCCAATCAAAAATTCATGAGACGTGTTGTTCATTTAAAAGTTTTATATTTTCTAATTTTAATTCCTTATATCTATAACAAATGGTCATTATTTTTTTCATGTGTACAACATTTCAAAAATCCTTCTAAGTTAATATCTATTTAGGCTGAGAGTAGGGGTGCAACTTGGGTCGGGTAGGTCCGGGTACGGGTAAAACCTACTCTTACCGATTTTGGCAAAACTTCTATCCTACCTTATTTTAGACAGGGTCGGTCCGGAGCCTACCTACCCAATTTTCTCAAGAGCGGGTCGGTTCCGATTTGGATCTAAAATTGGTTCCTAGAACACGATCTATTTGCAGCTTCAACCTATATAAAAAAATTCAATTTATACATACTAAAATATGAATTTGTTAAGAAAGTGCAATGTGTACACAATGAAATCTGTTAAAGAAGAATCAAATAGTATAAGAACTATTATCTCATTGGAATATATTACTTTCAATAATCTTAAGTCTGTCCGATCTAATAAAAAATTGTTTGAAAAACTGATACAACACAAATACACAACAGATACAACTTAAGCACAACTTGTTTGTGATCATAAATCCGATGATTAAATTCAAAGTTCAAACATAAATAATATTAGAATTAGGTTAACTCTTCTCTTCTCTTCTCTCAAGTCTCAACCATCATCCTTCATTTAGAATACCTTTTCCCTGAAAGTAGAAATAAAATTTAATAAGAATCATTTAATGTTTAAATACAAAGATTAAAGAATGAAAAATAAAAATCAAGACAACCTTATTAGGAACAGTGGTAACATCCGCAGCATTGGAATGAACACTTGTACTTAATACATGTATTAATGATAATTTAGAAAACAAACTATGCTTATAAACTCATTACCTATGAAACATATTCAATACATGTAAAAAGAGAAAAAAGGAAAGGAAAAATGTAAAAATGTTACCTGATGTTGTGCTATTTAAATTAGTACCTGGTATTGCAATGGAAAACTCTCCAAACACTTCTTCAATGTCGGATGGTTTGGAGGTTGTCCTTAGCCAATCTTGACAACATATTAATGACTTAACAGTTTTTGCAGATAAAGAACTTCTATATGCATAAAAAACTCGTCTCCTAATACTGAAAGTAGATTCAGATATTACAGTAGAAACAGGAATAACAAATATGTTACGAACAATCAAAGATAATACTCTAAATCTGGATACATTAGCTGACCATCAATCTAAAACATTAATTTTGCTGGTTGGGAACAATCCAAGTTCTTGAAGATACATTGATTTCAGTTTTCGACTATTGCTCATCATTCTCTTCACAAAATTCTAGAAAATCATCAGTTGTGCACGCCTCAACATTGGTTTGACTGTACTTTCCCACATCACTTGAAGCTTTTCTTGGAGCAAAATAAAATTCATAAAACTTGAACAGTTTATTCAAATCAGAAGTGACCATTTGAGTGACTTCAACAGATTTACTTTCATCAAATAACTTTGCATAAAAATAGCTTATTAATCTAAGCTTGTATCGTGGATCCAAAACATTTGCTATCAACAGATAATATTTATTCTATCCAGGCTTCCCTAATATTTAGTAAATTTATCTTTCATTCTTTTACTCATGTCTTGAAGAAGATAATTATCTGATATTGAACTCATGAGTAAAAGTTTTTCAACCTCATATAGTTGGACCAAAAGTATTGAAGAAGTAATATAAAATGTGTCAGACAAAATCTTTATAATCTCATAAAATTTTTGCAAAAATTGATACAACACTTGTGCATTATCCCAATCAAACGCTGTTGGAGGTCTCCTCCCTAGCAACAATTGTATCTTTTTCTCCTAGTTTATCAAATGCTCCTTTAAACTTTAAAGCACTAGCAAACATGAAATATGTGGAATTCCATCTAGTAGGAATGTCTAAGCACAAGCCACCTTTTTCTTTGATTTATTCTTTCTGACAATATTTCTCAAATTTATCTTTTGTAGTAGGTGAATCTCTTACATGCTTAATTACATTTCTAATTCGACTAATTGAGTCTTGAATCTCATTTATTCCATCATGCACAATTAGATTAAGAATACGGGCTGCACACCTAATACGAAATGTAGATTCATCCCCAATGAGCAAACCCTTCTCTCTTAAACTTTTTCTCAATTTTCTAGCTGTGACATCATTACTAGATGTATTGTTCATAGTTATAGTAGAAATTTCATTGAAGTTCCATTTCATTAAGCAATCATAAACAACATTAGCAATGCATTCACCAGTATATGGAGGTGGGCACAACAAAAGTTAATAACTTTTTTATTTAGCTTCCGGTTGGAATCAACAAAATGTGTAGTGAGGCATAGGTAACCTTCATTAGTTATAGATGTCCATAAGTCCGTTGCTAAATATACTCTATGCACTTGATCATGGAAAAAACTCATGAGCTTAGTTTTCTCACTTTCATATATGAAGCCACATCTTTAGCAACTGTTGTTCTAGACACAAATTTCACAAGGGGTTGAATTTTAGTTATATATTTGCGAAAACCCTCACACTCAACCAACTTAAATGGAAGTTCGTCGATTATTATCATTTCAGCAAAACCCCTTCTATTTGCAGCTTGATCAAATTGCCATGCAGTCAAACTACCAACTTGGCCACTGGAATTGCATGATGGAGATGTTAGACTCAACAATTTCTGTTTCTTATCACCCCGCCCACGATCATAATAAGTGCATCTATCTAGATGCTTTCTCATTGAGCTAGTTCCATTCTTACTTGAATAAGCTAAAACCTTCTTGTAGTAATTACATGTCACTTCTTGTTTCTCCTCTTTCCTATCATTCTTTAAAATTTACTTAACTTTCTTAGTGAAGTGCTGCCACATATTATAAGATAATTAATACTGAGGTTTCGGTTTTGGAGGAACAATATTATCTGTAGTTTTTTCATCCTTCGAATCTCTTTCACTCACGATTACTTGTCCCATTACATCCTCTTTCACCATATTTTCATCATCAATCTCAACCTCTAAGTTCTCTATTATATTAACTGTGTCATCCATATTAAAATCAATACAGTTGTTCACACTGCTGCCTTCTTCCATACTTAATATTACAATCATTCCTAAAATAATAACATTACAACATTGATTAAAATATTTAACTATGGAATAAATTGCATTGAATATATCATGTAAAATGAATTGAATTAAGAACAAATTTTTTAAAGATAATCGGGTGAAATCGGAAACCAAAATTTAAAACTTTTGTGATAATATCAGAGTAATTGCAAATAGAGAGCATCAATAAACAAAAATAGGTATTGCTAATTGCTCATGCCAAATGGAAAAGTAAAACTCAAATCAAAATAACCTAGTGTGGTTGACCACAATAGCTACCAAGAAAATGCGGTGAATACAAACTATTCGTCACTTAACAGGAACTTCTACTGGAGAAAGGAATTCATTATATCACAGGAGATACAATAAAACAGTACTTGTATGCCTTCAATCATATTTCTAATGCATCTAGCCATCTATAATGGAAAAAAGTTTTTAAGTTGGACATTGCCTGCGCAAAAGCACCTTTACTAGGGATATAGATGCAGACTACCAAATGGGAATCTTCCTTTTCTAGCATATAAATCACACATACAATGATGGTTTTGAAAGACAAGAAAAACCATGTAGTTTTGAGAGAAGACATCACTAACGAAGAACTACTAATTTCAGCAGTTATGAAATTTCAGCAACCACCATTGTATAAAATCAGGTGGTTGCATAAAATTTCAGCAACCACCATTGAATTTCAGCAACCACTATGCAGTTATGAAATTTCAACAACAACTTATAGTAGCATGCATAATTTCATCACAATTCAGTGAATTCACACTAGCATATATTTTCAGCAACAATTGACAACAACATATATAATTTCAGCAATAATTAACAGTAGCTTATAATTCAGCAATAATTCAAAATAGCATGTATAATTTTAGCAACAATTCATTGTAACAATATCATTTTATTTCGTTTGATGAATTAGGAAAGCAACAAGGACGTGTAGGGCTACCGGCAACCAACATAAAAAATGTAAAAATAGGACACGTAGAAGTTGCCGCAGATGAAAAGAAAGAGATAGGAAGAAGAAAAACCAAACAGAGAAAAAAAAGGTAAAAATAGAAAGAAGAAGATTCAAACAGAGAAGAGTAAGAAGAACGAACAGAGAAGAAAACGAAGAACTGGGACATGACAGCAGTAGCAGAAGAAGAAAGGAGAATTGGATAGAGGAGGAGGAGGAGAAGAGAGGATTAAAACAAAGAAAAAAGCAGCGCAAACAGATAACATCGTAGCAGAGTAATGGCGATAAAGGAATGAAGAATTAGAGCAAAAGAAACGGAGAATCGAAGATGAGAAGGAGAAAAAACAAAGAAAAAAAAGCAGCAGCTTGGGAGAGATGAAGTGACAAATCAAGCAATAGAGGGTGAATGGAAGCTTGAATGGAGGCAAAGGCAAAAACAACCAGCAGCAATCGATAGCCTATAATAGTCATCTCTTCGTCGTCTTCAGCTCTTCTTCCGTTCTTTGTTGTGGTTTTTCCCCTTCTCAGCACCAACGTGGAGTTGCTCCTTCTGTCCTTCGAGGGTTGAATGCCTTAATTAAACACAGGAGCTAGAGCAAACAGAAAAACTTACCGTCATCCAACCATCCCAAAAGCGTAATACAGAGATTACCCTATAAAACCTAAGACAAAAACACCACCATATTGAAGCAAATAAATCGAGGATAGATCGATCTCCATCTAAAATCATCGAAGAACAACTCAAAGGTTGATTATTTCTCACTTACTTCGACTGGTGAGTATGCGCAGATCAGATCAGGTAGGGATGATGGGGGAAGAAATCACATGATTCAGGTGAGTGGAGGTTGCGATAGTTACGCTAGCTCCCCATGCACGCGTGCACGTTAGAATGAGTCCTCCTCTCTATCATCTTCCCACAGCCCAACAGCTCGAACCAAGCATGCCGATGCAGCCACCATCGCCGCTGCGAACGCGGGGGGCACCAGTAGATCCACCTTCGACTGTCAGATGTGGTGGGCCGGGAAGCGGAGGACTTCACCCGTCCCCTCAAAGGGTATCCTAATGGCGCTAGGGATGATGAGGGAATACTCGTCGGTATGGACGATGGGGGAACCGGGGAAGAAATTAGGTTATGTATTATAATATATATATATTATATGAAATCCGGGTCGGCTCCGGTCATGATCCAGGTCAGTTTCGGGTACTCATGACCGGAATCGACCCCTACTTGGAATGGACCGGGTATTTTACCCGAAGAATCGACCCGACCCTACGGGTAGGTTCTATGTAACCGAACCTACCCTATTTAGGGTACTCGGACCAAGTTGCACCCCTAGCTGAGAGTGATGACATGGGCATCTTGAGCGTTTGGAAACTATGAGCGGAATGTTATGAGTTTTATGAGAAATTTTGAAATATTATAGGTATGAAAATAATAAAAAGTGTAGACACTAGAGAAATTTTTAAAAAAGTAAAAAATACATCAAGTTTATGAATAACGGCTTGCTTTTATGCTAACCTATTTGAATTTTAAGATTTTCATTATTGATGAAAAATTTAATTCATTTATTGTATGTAGCATCATTTGCTTAGTTATGAGACCAATTTTCATCTAAATCGAATTAGCGCATAAGCCACATTTTCTTAAAAATAAGTTCATTTATGTATAAATTAAGAAAAATGCTTAGTTTCATTCGCATATATATTGGAATGTAGTGGTGCTTTAGAAAATCATTTATTTATATAGTAATGATATTTTAGATAATTTAGATATTAAAAATAATACTTAAAAATTAATATTTAACATTAAATTATTTTATTTTGTTAATTTTAAAAATTAATATTTAACATTAAATTATTTTATTTTGTTAATTTGCATGTTTGTTGACGAAGGCTATATTAGATGAATGAAAGATTTGTCATATTGAGGTGTTTGGTAAAGTTGTGAAAAAATTAAAAATTTGTTGGAGAAAAAATTGAAAAATTGGGGAAATGATTAAAAGTAGAGGATAATTATATAAAAAATACTAAAAAATAATTAAAAAAGTACGACAATTATATAGGATAATATGTTGAAATAATTAGAAATGAGGATAGTTGTATAAAAATTTTTTTTTTTTTTGCCACGAGTTACTAAAGGTACGATGATGTTATACATAAGGTGTGTTTAGTTGGATATAAAAAATGTCAATCAAAATTTTTCAATATAAAATTTTTTATTATCCATAATTATCTTATTTTTAATTATTTATTCATATTTTTTTATATAAACAATTTTATTTTTCAATCATTTCTATATAACTTGCTGTATAATTAACTTATCAATTTTAATATTATTCTTTTTATACTTTATTATTATCCTTATCATGTAACATAAGGTTAATAATTTTTATCTTGAAAACTTTTTACGGAAAATTTTTTTATTTCCAATCAAACACATGCATACTAAACACAGTGAATTTTTCATCCCGTCTAAAATCTAAGTTGAAGAGCATCGGCAGAAGCCCAAGCTGCCGCGCCGAGGTTTTTTTTCCAATGGCGATTGAGTGTCTGGTTCTAGGTCCATCGGCCTCATCTTTCCCTTTTTCGGTTCTTTTATTTATTTATTTACTTTTTAAAGCTCTCGTCTTCTTCTGGAGCTGGATTAAGGAATGGAAAGCTAATGGCTGAATGTCTGTTTGTTTGTTTTCTTGTTTGAATAAATGCATTGCAGGGGCGGGGCAGGAAGTGGGAAAGAGCTGTGTCGTGGTGTCGATGGGCGGAAAGAGAGTGATGTTCGATTGTGGCATGCACATGGGATATGATGATCACCGCTGCTACCCTGATTTCTCCCGCATTTCGCCTTCCAACAACTTCACTGCCAATCTCACCTGCGTCGTCATAACTCACTTGTAATTTCCACTCACTTTTTTAAAAATTGTTTTTTTTTTTATCTTTTTATTTCATGGGATAAGATGCAAAAATACTGTGTTGGTCTGCCATGAACATGACAGAAATTTTCTTTTTTCTGTAATGGGATATGCAGCGTAAAAGAGGACTTGCTGCACCAAAAAAAAAAATATAAAATAAACTGGGAATGTTGGGTTTTGGGGGGGGGGGGGGGGGGGGGAAAAATGGAGGGTTAATTTTTAAAAAAAAGGAAGCAGTAATTAATGACCCTCGAGGAACCCCTCAGAGAGTTTTTATTTTATTTTATTTTATTTTAATTTTTATATCAGCCCGAGCTACCACTGCTCAAGGCATGTGCAGAGAGAATTGATGCTGTAGTATTACTTGGCCGGGTCACCATGGCTGCTTTAACGCCGGTTAGCAAATATATTGTTGTCCAGGTGGACGGAAAATAACATTTATGGTATCTTGATTCTTCATTGGAGGATATTGATTATGTGTCTCAGTTGAGATGACTAGAAGCCAGTTTGCAATTCGACATGGAGATTGCAGCAATTTGGGTTAAGGATCTACATAATGTCCTAATATCCTATTCATTTATGGTCTTTCTATACCATTTTGTTTCCTTCAGTCACTTGGACCACATTGGAGCTCTTCCATTCTTCACAGAAGTTTGCGGGTACCATGGGCCTATCTATATGACTGTAAGTTCATTCATTCATTTTAAAATATCAGTGCCATGTCACAGTAACAATCCTTTTTTTGGCATCTGATGAGCTTCAAAATGATTTTTATTTTTATTTTGTTATTTTAATTGCTTGAAGTTGTTCAAAAATTCAAAGGATACTCTTTCCATTGTGTGATCTATTTTGATTTTCTACTGTTCTCGTGCATTCAGAAGAGAATTTCGGTCGGGTTCTACCCCAAACAGTACCATTAAACTGAACTGGCTTGTAAATTGGGCTGAGTTAGGGTTTATGTTCAGGGCCTTTAGGTCACCTGATTAACTGATTTTCCTGCTCCTTAATGCACCCATTCTTTTAACAATTAATTGATTAAATCCCTACATTTTTCTGGTGGGCCTTTCTTCACATATTCATCAACGTTATTTCTATGTTATTATATTAGACAGATATCTTTGTTGGGTTTAAATATGTATGGCCTCAAAATTACAAACTTATGCTCTCTTTCAAGTATTTGTGAATGGGATAGGATATGTTCAAGAAATTATGTGTGTATAGATAATTTGCATGGTATATAGCAGGGGCATTTCTTTACAGATAGGAGACTGAATGTTGCATATCTGTTGGCTCTGGCTTTACATAATCAGTGCTATCTCATCTCTCGAAATTAATTTTGAATATTTGCTAAGGTCTGCTGCTTTTGCACAATTCTTTATCTAGTTAGTATTTTCTTTGATTGATTTTGTTATTAGAGAAGTTGAAGGAGGTCTTTGCATAGTTTAGTATTTTGTTTCTTTGAGAGTTGTAGCTGTGGTCCTGAAAAAAATTGATGTCTCAAAATTGCCCAGATTAAAATAGAATAATATTTTGTTATATGCTTTCTTTGGTCAGATAATCTACAATTCTATAACTTCCTCCTCTCAGTCTCAAAGTCAAACTTTCTTTGGCCTCTGTTTGCATCAAATCCAACCTGCAAGCAATGGTGTATTTTCTGCTGATTATTGATATTTTGATCATTTAGCATCATGTAGAAGCAACTTCCTGGCTGATGGTTTTCATTTTGCTGAATTTGTGATCATTTTTAACCTCAGTTACCATGTTTGATTGTTTAACCTCAGTTACTATGTTTGATTGATATTGCACCTTCTAATGCTACAGTACCCAACAAAGGCTTTGGCCCCAATAATGCTGGAGGATTATCGAAAATTACTTGTAGATCGGAGAGGAGAGAGAGAAGTGTTTAGCTCAGATGATATCAAAGAATGTATGAAGAAAGGTAACAACTAGTCAAAGCGGGAACTTTCCAAACTGGAAAAATGTGCCTTAATGGCTAGATATGCTTAATTTACCTTGAAACTGCATGAATACGATGTGCTAATTGGGAAATAATTTGTTATAATAGTGCTATCTCTGTCACTGAAAGCTTCATATTTCTAGACTTTCCACTAAGGCTGAGAAGCATGTGAAGCTCTGCAATTCTTACCTATATTGGAAGTCAGGAGTCTATGGGTCTGTCTGGTCATGAGTTCAAAGTGCTTTTCATGCAAATTATGTATGCTCTTCTTTCTATAAGCTTTCTTTCCTAATTTTTTTTTTCATTTGTAAAGCAGGGAAAAAGTGCTCAAAAAGCAGTGTTAATATGAAAATTGAATTTTGAGCTTTTGGCTTACTGCAAGAAGTTGCATTTAGTAATGTGTAGGCCTCAGAAGTAAAGCTCGGCCAAACAGGTCCTGTGTCTATCTCTGTCTTGGGGGTGGTGAGCAGGTCCTGTGTCTATCTCTGTCTTGGCTTACTGCAAGAAGTCGATTAGAATGTCAAAAAAAATGTAAAAAATAACACTTGTTTTGGGGGTTGCATATATGGTGATAATGTGATTGTGAAGGGAGTTCCTAAGTTAAATGGAATATGTTGTAAAATTTTGTTATGCAAATGAGTAGGAATACCTAGTTGAATGCCTTTACTAAAAATGAATTTGTATGAGATGGTACAACCAGGATCTGTACTGTTAGCACGAATATTTGCTCTATTTTTGAAGAATACAAGCTCTGTTATATGTGTTTGTTTGTATGTGCATTGTATAGATCTCATGAAGATGTTGGGTGGAGCTAAACCCCATATCTGGGAAACAGCTTTTGATGATGGTGATGACCTACTCCCTAAGAAAATCAACAACACATCCTGTGATACCATTTCATATAAGATTTTTCTAATTTTTAGTTGTTTCTGTTGGATTTATCTCATCAGATGGGATTATAATTTCAAATCATTCTGCTCAGGTTCTTATGTTCATTCACTCAGTATCAGATTCTGATCCTGTTTCTTGTAGAATATCTGAGCCAGTTCCATAAAGGAGATTTATTTGCTTAGGGGAAATATTTTTGCTTAATTTTGTATATTTTTTAGTTCTTCTGGTTTGTCTTCTATTTCTTTTAGAATATCGGCCTTTTGCCCTAGTTTCTTTAGGTCTTCTTTGGCCAATAAAGGGTCTGATATCAGGATATATTTTATCATTTGACTTAAAACTGGAATTTGTTTGAAAACTGCAACTGTCATCATCGTAAGGAGTAAAAGGAGAATTACAGTAGCCATGGAGGCAATTATAAGCGATTTTACAAAACTTTTTGAAGTTGTGAAAAAGAAGAGAGATGACTCAGACAAAGGAGAAGAATGGTTAGAGGAGGAAATAGTATGAATGAAAGTGATTACGCCTCCTTTATGGCCTACTTTTATAGACATTGAATTAGTGGAGTAGGTGGGAATTGGTGATGTTGGTTGAGTATATGAAACTACTTGAGTAGGTGGAGGAGTGTTTGTCAGTGAAACTTTCACAGTAGAGTGGTAGACTGGTAGTTGCTAGGTACCATTTTTTAACTGTTAACGGTCTAAATGATGTTATTAATGATTTGTCAGCTACTACGTTTTGAACGTTGCAGAGACAAGTAAAATAATATCTTTTCAGGTCTCTAGTTGATTAATGCTGAATAAAGATGTAATGTACATATCAAGTTACTAGTTTTTAAAATGAATTACTGGAGTGGAGTTGTTTGTGACATCACATGTTACAGCTGATGTTTCCAAGGCATCGTTGGAGTACTATAATACTAATTGACAATAGGAATTCCAAATATGTCCTAGAATATTAAAGATATAATTCCAAAAAGGTGAAGAAAACAATGAATAATAAAGAAATGTGCTTTTTCCGAATACACCCATTACGTTTGGCCCTAATTCCAAATATACCCACAATGTTTTCAAATTTTCAAATATACCCATTATGTTTGCATTTAATCTCAAAAGGCCCATTTTTGTCAGTTAACACGTTAGTAGGTATGTAAAATTACTAATATATCTTTCAAATTTAGGACAAAATTGGAAAAAATTTAACGTCGCAACTCATTGATGCCCTAATTGCACAAGAGTTCTAAATTTAGAGTCCTAATTTCATCTTCTTTCCATTTCATTTCACTATTTATTATTTTATAATAGGGGTATTTTAGTTATTTACACCTGTTAGGTATTTACAAAAATTTAACTGATGTTTTTTTTTATGGAATGAACATTTTTGGGATTAATCGTAAACTTAGTTGGTATATTTGGAATTTTGACAATGTCGTGGGTATTTTTGGGATTAGGACCAAACGTAATGGGTATATTTGAGAAAAGCCCCTACAAAATTTTCAAGAATTGTCCACCTAAAGGTTGGAATTGTTGAATTATAATTCATAGAAGAAACTAGGATTCTAATCAGAGTTAAATAAACAAAAGTACCCAGTGAATTCTGTTGTCCCGTTAAATTGGCAAAATTCAAGGGGGATGGGTGAATTAGGTTATTAAAAATTAACAGGTTCTTACATGGAAACCCCTATTTTGTCCAATCCTCAATGATGAAACGTGTTGGAGCTATGAGTGTGTTAATGCAGCAATATTAGAATGTAGTACAAGGGATAAATCAAGCACACAGTAGCACAAGATATATAGTGGTTCGGGTAATCTTTCTTATTCTATTGTTGCAAGCGGACACTCCTTGTGCTCTAGGTTTCATTATGTATTCTCGAATATAGGTTAGAGTTCCTGCTTTTTGCCAATTCTAGATTTAAGAGGAGTAATATAACAAAGGCAAGTGATTGGTGAGCTCCACTCTAAGTAATATTTGACCTTTCGTTGAACTCTGCCTCCAAAACCAATTGAAGAAAAACACTAAAGAAAACTAATTCAAAGAAAACTACAATTCATAGATTCTGTAGATTGATGAGGTGCAGGAAGCTTGGTGAGAACTTGATGTGAGTCTATTGCTTTTGCTTAAACCATGTTATCGAAGCTTCAATCTCTTTCTTGAATACTTAATGCTTGTTTGGAAGAAGGTGAAAACTCAACAAGTGCTCTAGCTAACACCTCAAATGCATTACCTCATCCAGTATATAGTGTCAAGCGAAATATGGCTGTTGTTGTGTCGGTAGCATGCATTTAATGCTGCAGCATTAGAATTTTTGAACCATTATAACTTGAGATTGATGTGAGATCGATCTCATCTTAGAATTCACGTTGAGGTCGATGTTGAGATTGAAGTGGAATCAATCTGGCGCACAACTTGTGCTTGTTATAGCTGCTTGCTTCACAAACTTCTTCCATGTGGCATACTAAGTTGATGTGAGGTTGATCTTATCTTCAACTTCATATCCTAGATCGATGTAAGATCGATTTGGACATCGACTTCACCATCCATTGAAACTTGGCCACTAGAAGTCCTAATTTCTAAAGCATATCCAAAGTGAGGTCACAGTTGTGATTGATCTCATGTCTGAGATCGCATATGAAACCGACTTCACTATGAGTTTGACTTGTCCCGCTTAATGTATGTGAGTGAGAGTGATGTTGAGGTCGATCTCACTTCGACATCAGCTTTGATGTCTCACTGGAGATTGATTTTACTCTTGGATTTCACGTTATTTTCGTTATGGAATTCATTGTTCTCCTTCTTACTGAAGATTGATTTCCTCTTCAATTTTACTTCCAGCTCTGAGATGCAATCAATTTTTCCATGGATTTCAACTGTCAATACTTAACTTCTCACGTATTCAAATCTTCTAAACTCCAATGGCTATACTGAGATCGCCTTGAGATAGATTTGGATTTAGTTCTCAACTTGAGGCCTCAGTTGAGATTGGTCTGGGATGGATCTGGTACTTGAAAGATTTCTTTACACCCTTCTAGCTGTCTCTAATTCAAGGTCAATTTGAAATTGATTTGGAGTCGACTTCACTCCTGAGATTGATCTCAGAATTGACTTCATTTCATGCTGTTACTGGAATTCATTTTCTGCTTGACTTGTGCTCTATATATCTCATCTGCGACTTACATCGATCGATCTAGACTTGGATCTAAATAACAGACTTTAAATTCTTCACTTGGGTCCTTGCATTCTTTATGATTTGATCTCTTAAGCTTTCTTTTACTTTCGGAGTCAGTTAACCTTTCTTCTTTTCATGTATAATGTGCATGATTCTTATTTACATGGATTTTCAATGTTAAACACTTTGGAATGCACAAAACTCATTAGTTTCCATATTTATATTTCAATTAGCTTGTTAATCATTAAAACTTCAATGAGATTATCAATAATCAGAATCACATATTCACAAAAATGGTCAAGAAAACCATAAACAATAAAGAAAATTCAAGAATAGTCCACATACACGATAGAAGATTGAACTTTTGAATTACAATTCTTAGAATGAACAACTAGGAGTCTAATCAGGGTTAAATTAATAAAAATACCTAGTGAATCCTCCTACAAAACTAGATACAATCTTTCTTTAAGAAGCTTTTCATCTGGAAATAATGATCCAAAGCATGTAATTCTAGAACGCTCTATCTAGTACAATATTGAGCTCATTTATCACCAAGAGGCAAGTCTGAACAGTGGAAGTTCTAGTTATTACAAATGCTAGATCATGAAATAAATGCGTTAGAGTGAAGTAGATATTTCTTAGAAACAATTTCAAGGGTAACCTATCAAGAATTTTTCCCTTCATGGATTTTCCAGCGGGATTATGATTTCATAAAACAGGATCCTTTTTCAGGGCTTTGGGAAGGGTGTTTAAGGTAAAAGTGGGATCAATTTCAATGCATTGAGGCTTATCTGACAACTTGATCAAATGGCTTTTCTGGGAAATGCCTGATGGAACAAAAGCAGATTTGGTGTCCGTTCAGCCTTTCTTTTTTAAGCATGCTTATTCATTATTTGCCTCGCACCATGCGTAATTGATCTTGGGGAAATGATACTTAGGTGCAGGATCAATAGTTATGATACTGTTTTGGGTCTGGAGCATCACAGTTCTTTTAATTCTTTATGCATGTGAAGTAGGAGGGATATCTTAAGCTACCTAGGAAAATTATCCTAGCCCCGGTAATTGAATCACCTGAAGTATTTTTGAGAAAAACTAAACTGTGTGAAGATAAATTTCATGACCGAAATGATGACCGAAATGATGATGATCTTTCTTATGTGTCAAATGCTTCCTCTACTAAGCTGTATCAGTCTTTTGTGAGTTGGATTCATATTACCTTCTCTTTTCTGTTCTTTCTTTTTTCTTTGCTTGCATGGAAGCTTTTATATTGACGCACTAGAAACAGGGTACTTAAACAGTCAAACATCTTAAGCAAAATTGAAAGTTGAATAACATTTTTTTTCACAGCTTGCCATATTCATTTCCTTATGCATATGTGCTCCTAGGGACTTAAACTGCACTTTGTTTATGCAATCTTGGGTTGTATGTCGCAGTGGTAGCTGTCGATTTGAAGCAGACAGTGCAAGTTGATGAGGATCTTCAAATCCGTGCTTACTATGCTGGTCATGTATGTTTGTTCGTCTCCCCTTTACCCTCACACATGTGCATGGAGACTACCCTCTTTTATCTTATCCACTCAAGTTGTGAAGTCAGTCCCTTTGGTTGTTTCATCTGATCTGGCTGCTCATTGTTTCATGATCACAAGTTATCGCTCTTCATTTTATTCCTGGAAAGTGCTCTTCGTTTGCCTTTTACATTTTGGAAGCATCCTCATTTATTTAATGCTTATTTATCTATAAAGTTATGTTCCATATATTATCCACTTCATGTGATAGGCTGCTGATTCTGTTTTTTTCTGACCTGTGCATATGTGCACATGGCATATAAGGTTCTAGGGGCTGCAATGTTTTACATGAAGGTAGGAGACAATGCAATCGTGTACACAGGTGACTATAATATGACACCAGATAGGCATCTTGGAGCAGCTCAAATTGATCGCTTACAGCTTGACCTCCTTATCACCGAGTAAAATAACGTTATATATTTTGATGTCTACACAAATTTTTTTATTTACAAATCATGAAAGGATACTTGTGGGAGGTTTCTTTCCTTTGATTTTCAAATGCGGATTTCTCCAAATGTTGTTTGATTTGTGTTTGGTTTTTCAGAATTGGTTGTTAGTGATTCCCACTTTACTGTGGTAATTTGGAGGCCATATTGCCAATACAAAGCACATTTGCAAAGATTGTTTGAATCTGAGTTACAGTTGTCATTAATCTTTCATGAAAACATTTATCGTTTGTTATCTCCATTTATGCTATTTAATTTCATTAAGGCTTTCACGATAGTGTTGTCAGCAACAATAAATAGCCTACTTATGTTTTCATTAAGCGGAGTTTGGAGCCTTAGGATCAACGATTTTATTGAGGGTAACGACAAATGGTGTAGTTAGATTATCATTATGTGGATTTTGGAGTCTTGTTATCCGAAGCCTTATTGGGAATTTTTTGTTACTATAAAGCTGATAGGTCATTGATATACAGGAATTAGATTTATTAGGTTTTGTTATTTGTTCCTCCAACTTTGTTGTCTGTGAATTGATCTGGATTGTAACACGTTCTTTTTTTAATAATATATCATGTAGCTACTTTTATACATTTTTTGTTTTAAAAAAAAAATTTTAAATTGAAAGTATTGTTTGACGAATGTATAAAAGAGTAAGATGCCATGGATTCTTTTAGGATGAACCTCATCTATGTAGAAGTCATTGTTTCATTAAGATTAATAAGTTGAAGCTTAATTTAGGTTTTGCTGACAAAAGGCAGCAGTACAACTGCCGAACTGCTGTTGAAGGGTGTTTAATTGGCATGTCCAGTTTCTCTAAAGATATTTAATTATGAATTTAAGTCTGGTTTCTTTCTTTATTTCCATCTATAATATTGCCGAATTTACAATCTTGCTTCTCTGCTTGCTATCTTTCTTAATCCTACAGCTGATTTTGTCAATGTTGTCATTAGAGAGTTTATAGAAATTGTGTTTGTTAAAATTTTTATCATGCTGGTGAGAAGTTCCCCTTTCTTGTAGATCTACATATGCAACCACTGTACGTGATTCAAAATACACTCGTGAGAGGGAGTTTCTGAAAGCTGTAAGGATGTTGACCCTATACACTGCATAAAATGTCAATTAATTTTTTGATTTACCTTTTAATTCTTATTCTTTATCCCCATGCTTCTTGAAATTAAAATGCAAGAAAATTAACTTCTGTAACTTGTCTGTTAGCATTTCCATCTACACAATTCGTTTTCCTATTATCAATGTTGTATTTGAAGAACACACATTGTAGTGTGGATGCCAGTTTATCTGACGTACTTGTCATGTGGACGATGGCTAAGCCTCAAAGTAAAGCACACTATATTTAGAAGTTAACATCTTATTCTTATCTGGATTTGTTTTCTGAAAACCCTTCTACTTAGAAAGGAAAAGGCAAAGGAGGTACTAGTCCACTATGAACTCAGTTGAAAGAGATACTCTGAATGTCTTGCACCCATTTCCAAATGACATAGACTCTCCTACCCTTCTCTCTCACTTCAGCAAGCTTAGAATCTTTCACAACAGCCTGTTCTGTCCAAACCCTAGAGTCCCAACTAAAAAATTAACTGAAATATTGGGTGTATCTGGTAAGACATAAAAAATGTCAAGCTAAAACTTGTCAATCTAAAACTTTTCATTCTCTGTAACTATCATATTTTTTAATCATTTTTTCACATTTTCCTATACAACTACCCTACTTTTCAATCATTTCTACACAACTACCTATACAACTAACCTATTTATTTTAACTTTATTCTTTTTACTCCTCATCATTACTCCTATGATATCACATCATTTTCTTTCATTTTGACAACTTTTATACCAAAAATTTTTCATACAAAAGTTTTATTACTTCCAAATTGCACCCATTAATTATACAACTTGGATATAGGATTAAGCAACATGAACTTGCTTAGGCCTATTTTAAATGCATAAACCCATAGATATTGTGGAATGCATGACATCCAAAAATAACTACCAATTCTCGCTCAAGTTCAGACCCAAATGTTATACTTTGCAATCAGTGAAATCTAGATATGAATAATCTAGGTTTCAAGAACTTTCTGTAGGCATGGTATTTGTGAGAAAGAGATCTGAAAAGAAATTTGAGATTTAGAATCCTTGGAGGCGAAGACAATGGCTAGAACCGCATGCCTCAGTGGCACTTGCACCTGGCCATCACATTAAAATTTTATGCAGGCTGGCATATTACTTTTTTTGTATTATGTATTTGACAATATTTGTGCCTTATATGCATGCTTTTTGTATTCTGTATTTGACAATATCTGTGCCCTTTATGCATGCTTTTTTGTATTCTGTATTTTACAATATTTGTGTCTTTTATGCATGCCACATTGGCATAAGGTTTTCTCCTCTAGGTTAAATATTTAACGCGTAAACTTACTCCCAAGGTGGTTGGTGCTGTAATCCCCCATTCTGTATGATGTGTTGGTAGTGAAGGTTTTCAATAAAGTTTAGAAATGATTGGCAGTATTTGATGATCAGGTTCATACATGTATTGCTGGGGGAGGAAAGGTGCTGATTCCTTCATTTGCTCTGGGAAGAGCACAGGTATTTACTGTTGTTTTCTCTGCCACCTACGATATGTGTTGGTTTATGTAATATTGTTGTTATGACTTGATGTGTTGATCTTTTGTCAGTCTTTAAATATGAGTTTGCCAATTAACATAGAAATTTGGTGTTCCTTTCGTTTTCTGCTGTACAATACTAACTTACTATGTTTACTGGAGAAGGCCCATGCAAGGACTTTTGATTTTTGATTAGTCTCTTTTTTCATGATAGTCTCTGTTTTATGGAAAACTTCTGTCCCTTTCTGGCAATTTAGCACTAGTTGTCTTTTGGCTTACTTCTAATTGCCCCATATTAAGAAGCACATTATGCATTGTACACAGTGATCATTAAAGAGCCCAACATATTAGTTGGGAATTACTTTCTTGGATCATGGCTGTCTGTGGAATTCAAAAAAATTGAAGCTAATATGTCTTTGTAAACTGCCAGGTGATGGCAAGGCTTTACTGATGTTATTTATTGTAATATTCAAGAAGAATTGTCTTTTATTGCTGCTAATGTAGTAGGTTTGCATTGAAATGAAACAATGAAATTAAGTTATGGACCTTAGACCAGTAGCCCAGTAGGGGACAAAGATGACTCAAGCAATTCAGGCTGTGTTTTTGGAGTTCTCAATATTCCATGTAGAGGTTCTTCATGATTTGCTGGGCAATAGATTACTATAGCCTGATAACTCCAGTTCTCTTCTGTAAATTGTAAGGTTTTCAGGAACATCATGATGATGGGGGTTCCGAAATCCCTGCATATGCAGAAATTATATTTTGTTGGAGGTTCAATGTTATCAATGCCTTGGCATTCCATAGAGAGAGATTGGTGATTCAATGTGTTGGCTAGACCTTTTATATTGTTGGTTGCTTATTCTATGGAAATTCTAATATTTGAATTTGGCATTCATGAAATTATTGTTATCACATGTAACCTCTCCAGAAAATTGGGTGCATCTCGCCCTCCCAGACCTACAGTGGCAGAGCCATGTGTGTTTGTTATATCTTGTCACATCTTTGGGCACACCTTATTTCTAGTGCCTCTTCAAATCGGTCCAAGGCCTTCCCCTTTATGTGGTGATTTTTATTGGCTTCTGTAGTGAGTTTGGAACAAACTGCAAAACTTGGGAGTGCATCCTAATAATCATTTTATAATTAAGTCATCATAAAGTTACTTCCTGTCATTTTGAAAGGTAATAACATGGGTCCATATCTAAAAAAGCCTTTGGACCTCAGAGATTCATTGAAATTGCCAAAGTAAAATAGACTTAGGTTGAATTGAATTATTATTATTATTATTATTATTATTATTATTTTTGTGTTTACTTCTTTCTTTAAAACTGTCATTGACAATCGATTTTTCTTTCTTTTTTCAATTCATCTTTCATTGTCACCAAGTATCCTCGAAATATTATCTTTTAAAACAACTTGTTTCCTGTTCTCATCTCAAAAATTCAAAAGTCCTGTTGGTTTCTTTCTTGCTTCAATTTATTTGTTGGTTTATCTGGAAAAATTCTTTGGGTTAATAGAGGCCAGGTTTCAAGAGTTTCGGCTCTACAAACTTTCTTAGAATATTGGAAATTTTGTTTAATCAATGCAGCAGTATTTCTCGTAAATTTCAACTTATCTGCCAGTAGTTGAAATATATACATAATACCAGTATTTCCTATGATCGCTGGAGTGAACTCATGCTAGCTTGTTCAAAGTGAATGGGGCTCAATGTTATAGATTGTTGCTTTTGCAGCTCTGTACCTGGATATTTCCATCCCAACTTTCATGGGTTTTATTGTTATCTAACAGAGTATTATAGTCATTTTGATTCTTTTCCGTTGCAAAATAGGAGCTCTGCATGTTGCTTGATGACTACTGGGAGCGGATGAACCTTAATGTCCCAATTTACTTCTCTGCTGGTATGTTCCATCCATGAGGTATTATATGCTTCTGTTTATCAGCAGTATTAATTCTGAATACATAATGCGGCATTTGTTTCTTTTTTCAAAATCTTTATTTGGTAATTCAATATTGGTTTGTTGGGGCCCAATTAAGGACAATACCCTAAGAAGATTCCAGAACAAGATTCTGTGTGCTTTCACTGGGATGTGTTTCTCTGCTGCATTTTACCTACATTTTTTTCCATAAAGTATTATCAAAGAATTATATCAGCTTTGATCAAGATGGTTCTTGTGGATTTGATTTCTATTTTCTCTAGTGAGGTCCCTGAGGTGCGGAGTGAATTCTTGTTACTTGAAGGGTTTGTGAGTAAAATTAAATCCTTCGTTGAGCATGTTATGGGTAATGAAAATATGTGAACTGATCTCCTCTGAATTTTATGCTGTGCCTTTGAATGTTCTGAGCAACAACACATCTTTCAAAATATGTGCTTCATTCACTGGGACTTGGAGGAACAGGGATTCAGTGATTGACTCTATTGATTGCAAGAGAGTCAATGGTGTTTGGATCTTGTTATTAGATTGTTTATGATTATTTTATTCCTCACGCACATTTGAAGCAATACTATTAGAACCTGAGGCAAGTTGTTGGACTGGTCCAACCATGCATTTAATCCTTGCCTGACTTACTGTGGTTCATGGTTCACTTATAAAACTGTATCAAACTGCATGAATAGTCAAACCAGAAGAACCAAACAAGTGCTTTGCTCTAGAGAAGAAAAGCTGAAAAGGAGAGGCAAATTAATTAATTGTTTAAAAATTTCCTTCCCTTCTGCATATCCATTTACCTTCCACAGTGGTGGTATGGTTGTTATGGATGGGGTTACAAGAATTGTATAAGAGAAAAATTGAACCAGGAACTACCTTAAATCCATGATGCGCACCAGTTGATGGTTTTGGTTGAGAAATAGATGGACCATAAGAACTGCTGGTTGAACTGGAAAACAGTTTATCTAGTTTGCAGGTCACTAAAAAGAAATGAAGACTTGTTCGTTTCCTTTCCTTGTGAAAGTCCCACTGCCTATTGTCATCTCTGTTACCATTGTTGACCGATAACCATTCCTAGCAATTTAGGGGTGCAACTTGGGCTCATGAAACTTGAGTTATCCTCAACCCTAATCATAACTTTGATCTTATTTGTAAACCTAAACCTTAACCCTATTTGTGAAAGTCGGGCTTAAGTTTGGAATTTGGGTTGATACTTTACGTTCATGTGCATTCAGCTGCATGGTGTATAGTTGGATGAACTTATCCTAATATATATAGAAAATAGATCAAGTGCATTCAGCTGCATGGTGTAATCTGCTGAAAATGGACCCCAATTGATCATAAAATGACAATCTATCTCATCCTGTGTATTTAAAATTATTTATTTCAGTGGCGTACCAATTTTTATCCAAATTGGATTTTGTATGGGCCTCATTTGAAAACAATACAAAATCAATGTAATATAACAGTTTGACTTAAATAACAAATTTAAAGTTGTATTTTTAATATCTAAACCATCTAAAATATACTTTTCATATAGATGAATCATAATAAAAAGTATTGATACACACACACACACACACACACGCATACATACGAGTGCATGTGGGCTCTATTTTGCAACGGATTCCACCATAGCTATGTTGCAGTCCGATTGCACTGGATAAATTCTCATATATATATATATATATGCATATTAGATGTAGGGCTCTGCTTCTATAGATGTGGTTCCATATAACCCCCTTAGTTTTTAAGAAAATGGTTAATGTAAAATCCAATCTGTTTATTGTATTTAACATAATTTATTTAGTTAGGAGAAGTTTCTTCCGAATATATGCATGATCACATTTACTCCAAAATGGATATATTTATGTGTAAATTAGGAAAAAATGCATAGATTCACACACACACACACACACACACACACACACACATATTAGAATTTAATAATATTTTATAGAATTATTTATCCATATAGTAGTGATATTTTAAATGATTTAGATGTTGAAAATACTACTTAAAAATTGATATTTAGTATTAAATCATTTTATTACATTAATTTTACTTATTGATAGGACTGATATACAGTGATAGTAATTAAATGAAAGAGTTTTTGCGATAATATAAATGATGATAAATACATTAAATAGAGTAAAATTTTCATTAATCAAGATATTAAAATGAATGAGGTTACATAGAAGAGGGCTTTCATGGAAGCTAAGCTTGTAGATATATATCCCTTGCACTGATTGTTATCATGCCTTGAAAATCAACTACATTGTAGTTGGAAAGTCTTTAATGAAAAGTTTAGAATTGTTAAAAAGTATTCTGTGTCATGTACTAAAAAGATTATGCGTAATCATAATCATGAAAAATTCTCTGACCGAACACGTTTTTTTAAATTACAGGTTCTCTCCATATCATTTAAAAATACTAAATTCATGTTCATAACAATGCCTTGAGAACCAAATCGGTGATCGAACTGGTAAAGGAGATGGTTTGGTTTGAACTAGGGACTTCATCACGACATATTGATGTCATAAATGCTTAATTATTTTTAATTAACTATATATTTGTAAAATAATATATTCATAACTCCTAAATCTATATGTTAGACTCTAATCATCACAACAAAATATACAAAAAAAAATTAAGAGAAAATTTTTAAAAATTCATTAACTAAGCATAAATATAACATATTTAAATTAGAAAAAATCAACTACATTAATTGAATTAAAATACGTAATAAACATTGACTCTTGAAAATTAACTTTTGAATTCTCCTTGTTTATCTTGGTGTGTTTATGAATTGCACTTTTCTAAATATATCTGACACGATAAGAAATAAATTATAGTTATAACTCATGCAATCAAGTAATCAATAGCATTTTCTCAAATTCACAACTGAATAGCAGATAAATTGCAATTAATAGCTACCTACTATAGTAGTACAATAAAAAAAAAAATGCATGTAGCGGATAAACGATGCAGCAGATATTATGCACTATTTTTCTTTTTTATTTTTAAAATGATCATATTGGCCAGAGATGAAGAAGACGGAAAAAATTTATTGTTGGATTTAGAAGATGACTTGAAGGGGTTGTGACTTGTGAGGGGTTGCTAGATGGAGAGGCTGGATGAAAGAGGAGAAGGGGCTGTGAAAGTGTGATGTGGGAGAGCAAGGAAGCCGGAGTCTAGACAAGAAGGGAGGACTGGGAGTAATGTTTCTGTCTACTGAAGCAAAGTTGGGGTTTCGAGTTGGCTGACGATGGGAGTAATGGTTGCTGTCTACTAGGAGTACTGAAGAAGGAGAAGCTGTGAAGCACAAGATGTGATGGCCGTTGTTTGTGGGACTGAAGAAACAAAAGCACCAAGCTGTCAAGCACAGCCATAGAGAGGATTGGCACTGTTGAGCTTGCACTCTGGATGATTGAACTACCGAGGATGGTGACAAAATGAGCTGTTGGAGCAGGGCTGAGAGAAAATAGGAAATGAGAGGACTGGAGGTAGGCAGGTCTTTGCAATCGATTTGGGGCAAAAATAAAATGAAATTGAGTATTCGATTTGGAGAGGGTTGGGGGGTGCCTTTTCTTTTGATTTTTTTCATATGAATCGGAGATGATGAAGAAAGCACAAATTACCAATTGCAAGTGTTGACTTACTGATAAGTGGAGTAGAGCTATAGAGTAGGGAGTTTAGACAGCTGTGGGTCTGCAGGAGCAATGGCAACTGTACTTTGTAATGGCGATGATGGTTGCCGGGCGGAGAGGAGATGACAGCAAAGTGCAGACAGACATCTGGACAAGTCGGCAAGGACGATGGCCTGAGCTGTTGAGGTCGTCGAAAAGGCCAAACAGGAGAAGGGGCTATTAGGTTGAGAACCTAATTGCCTAAGATGCTAAGGACTGGCAAGAAGGCTGGAGAGATTGACAATTGAGGAGGAAGCATATAGGGCTAGAGTTTGGGAAATGCGATTTTAGGGTTGGGAGAAAAAATGCGACGGTAGCAAAATAGGTGTAGGGCAGGCCTGAGCTGATTTTTTGGGGGCTTTTTAAAATTTTGCTAAAACCGGCAGGACCACATCAGACCAATTTTTCCAATGTAATTGCAATTTGAGCGGTTTATGCAGTTTGATGGGAACTGGATCAACTAGTATTGAAACGGACTAGAAGTTGGTTCTTAGCCAAACTGGCCAGTCCGATCCATTTCTGACAACACCGGTTCATAGAAAATGCATTGAAAAAGCAATTTTTCTTTTTATTTGACAATGTTGAAGACTAGCATTGTTTTCTTAAAAATTTTAAAAGTAGAAAATTTCAGAAATACTTTAAATCTAAAAAAATAAGTTAAAAATATTCTATAAAAAAAAAGTTAAAAATTACATCTTTTAAATTTAAACATTGTTTACCATGCATCTCTTTGCAGAATAAAATTCAGAGTTTTTTTTTTTTCTCAAATTATCTTTAAATAAAGAAAAAAATTAAGCCAAAATTTTTTAATTATATCTATTTATAATAATCAAAAGAAGTAATATGTAAGGCAAATTTCAAATGGTTAACAGAATTTCCTATTTTCAAAACTGGACTTAAGAACATCTGGTTGGATAAAAAAAATGAAATAATAAATTTAAAGAACATTTGTTTCGGTAAAATGAAAAAAAATTAAAAGCTACAGAAAGAACCCTAGAATCTTTTCACAGGAGCTAAAAACAGCTACTTTTAACTTCTTAAACTCATTTATTTTTAGAATTAGAATCTGTTGCACAGAGGCCGAAAATGGCTTTTGAACTTAAGCGTGGGTCATAGCCCCCCATCAGTTATACTTGCCATTACAGTTCAGGTTCGCCCCAACCCAAAGTTTACCCTGTTTCAATTTGATCCAGATTGAGCCCAGGTTCTTTAGGTTAAGGCTTACAAAAATCTAGTTGAAGCACTGATGAAAATTGGGTTCAGTGGGTTGGGTTTGGGCTCAACCTGTCCCAAGTTGCACCCTTTGGCAATTGGATGGCTGAGTTCCTTGTCAACAACTCGCAATGATCAGCAACTGTGGATTCCTCCACAAAAATTAAAGAAGCAACCCCAAATTCCATCCCCCTGATTTTTCCATTTACATTCCACGAGTCTCCTAAGAAGACATCCATATTGGTTGTTGTTTGCCTTTATTTCTTTATTGTCTTCCCTTTTTTTCTAATGTCAGCCTGAGTGGAGAGAAACTTGATGACAGTGTTGCAACAGTGCCACGAATCGGATTTTGCTGTCTGACAACTATCACTGGATATACATATAATATTTTTTATTCTAGTCTTGCCACAGATTTTGTACAAGCAGTAATTTGTGAGGGAGAGTTACAATGGTAATAATAAAGTACTCTACTGACAGATGCGAAAGTAAAGAGCATGACCTACTAACATGACCTGCTAATATTAATATTGATGCTAGTCATAAAAGTAAAATTGAAAGTGATTAGTCAAATTCTACCATGATTTTCAATATTGCCACAATTTATGGAAAATTTTTGATTAACACAATTAATGACATTTTAGTTTATCAAAAGAATTTGCATTCTAATCACTAACAGTGCTAATATAAAAGTTCAATTGACTGCCATTTCACTTAAGAATATCCTCAAATTTATTTCTCTGGAGTTGGACCTCTTACTTCTGTTTGAACTTCAAGGATCCCTCATACTTGCTCTGCTAATGCTGGAAGTTCCTGTTCTTATTCTCTTGTTGCTTTATTTGTGACATTTTCAGGTTTGACGATTCAAGCAAATATGTATTATAAGATGCTCACTGGGTGGACTAGTCAGAAGGTCAAAGAAACACGTGTGACACACAGTGCATTCAACTTCAAACATGGTAATTCAGATTATGATCCCTAATTCAGATTATGAACCATTGGGAGGATCTTCCCACTTTCTTCCCAAATTATTTCCCCATATATTTAAGGCTTCCTATCTTGCATTAATTTTGTATTAGAGCAAACCTGGTAGTTTTCCTTCCTTAAATCTGCCTACCATCATTAACAAATGGCAAAGAAAGTGTGCATGCCAACATCTGCAAATATCCATTGCCCACTTCTGTTTCTTCAGCCAATCAGTTTCCTTGAAAAGGTTGGTGCCTCTGAGATACTAGGACTTCATGCTAAAAAGGCAAAATGTGGTTTTTGTCCAGAAATTTCTTCTTCAGCAATAAGAGGTATTGAAATAATTTGAAATCATTGCCTTCAATTCCGGTGAATCATTTCAATGTTTGAAATTACTTTCTGACAACTCCAGTAGTGCGCTTTCCACTGGTAGATTTATATCCATTGGACATCGGGTTTGGTCTCTCATCATCATCATCTACAGGGAGCAGCAAAGCCAGATGTAGCTTTTCGAAAATTGTAAAAAACCCCAAAAAATTATAAAAAATGTTCAAGATACAATTCATGTTTGTATGTTTGCCCCTCCTCAAATAATATTATGCCCCCTTTGTGTGAATTTGCCCTTCTCACCAATGGTCTTGTCTCGGCTACCGTGTGCGTGTTCTTACAGAAGACCTTTTCAGGCTTCTTTCCCCAGATCCAGTCACTTCATTGACGGCCAATGATTCCAAAAACATCACTATCTTTCCTGCTGTCGTAACTTTCTAAATTCAGTTTGCTCCATTTGGCCTTGATGCAGTTTCCATTGGTTTCATATCCACATTCCTTTGTTCCAATCAGCTGCAAAGAAGATGAATCTCATTTTTCTTTATTTATTCTTGGAAATTTTCAATCAGATTTTTTCATCATCTAGATTTTGCAGAAATTTCAGAAAGTCCTTATAGTTTCTGAAATTTGTAGAATCCGTGAAGTTTACAAAAATTGCCTAACGACCCTTAGTGTTCAGAAAATTATAGAAGCACCCCTGACTTTCTAAAAATAGCAAAACAATGCCTATCTTTTTGGAAATTTTCTAATTTACAATATGGACCCTGATTTTAAAAACTGCAGAATCATCTTGCTTTTTGACCTCCATACTGTCAATATAAACTGTAAGTGTAAATGGAGTTTGAGGTAGCACTGGTGCAAAATTAGAAGACGAAGCGTCCCTTTTGATTTGAATGCCTTTCTAGAATCCATGAAAACCCCTTTCTAGCACTTCGCAGAATAATTCCAGAGAAGAAATTTTTTTATGAAAAATTTTAAAATAGGAATTGATTTACAATTTCTGAAAGACTGAGGGAGGTTCTGCAATTTTTAGCAAATTGCAGGAGGTTCTACAATTTTTAGAAATTTCAGGCGATTTTGCACCTATTTAGCAACATGGGTTTTTGCAAAATTCTAGAAGCTGAAGGGGCTTGCTGAAAATTTTTTAACAAAATTCTCTTGCTTCTTCATGTGTGAGATGGAATCAGAGAAATGTGAATTTGAAACCTGCTAGGTGATGTTGTTGGTGGATTTTGACTTGGATAGTCTTTGAATAGTGATTTCAATATTTAAGGCAGGCAGATCTGGTCACTCCAACAATGAGGCATCACTTGAGGTGAGGAAGTGGTGTCCAAAAGAAAGATTCAGCATAGTAGACTCGCTAGCTTTGAAGAGGAATGCTTCTGGGGGTGAGGAAGATGACTCCAAAAAACGGATTGAGCATTTTAGACTTGCTATTTGGAGAACTTTTGGGGTTATTGGAATGTCGTTTCTGGCCTTGCAATATTCTGGAACTGAAGGAGACAATGGTTTGACATAATTTTAGCGCATGTCAATGCTAAACAAGGAATCTCTCACAAGAAATCTTGTTAAGGTTGTGAATATGAAATTATCATGTTTCAAAAGGATCAACCTTTTCAAGAAGGTTGATTTGCAGTAGAAGACAGATGGAGTGGTATACAGAAACGAAAAATGTGCATCATTTTTTTGGAAATCACAAAAATTGGATTTGGGGCTAGAAATATGGAAGAAAAATCACCTTGATTTTCTCTGATACCAAGTATATGCATTACAAGTGGAGAAGAATTAGAAGAAAGAGGAAGCATGCTTTCGAAGGGAATAGGAAGGAAGAAAGGGGAACAAACTATAAGAATTAGGGATTTGAGAAAACTCGTAGAAAGGTGATATAGAACTTTAAGGAAACAAGCAATAGTTAATTAATTACCAAAATAAGTTGTCTTGCACATGAACCAAGCACCCCTATTTATAAGAAATAGCCACTAGACATGAACTTATATAATAAGAAATATGGCACCTACGAAAAAAACCCAAAATATAAATAGACAACCTAAAGCCAATGTAAACTGTCCATTAATAAAGACATAAAATAAACCCTAAATGAATCCATATGCCTATGGTTACGCCTAGCATAAGTATTAATTGGGAATCTGGCATCATGATTTCTATCACAAGCCTTGTCCAAAATCCAAGAAGAATGGAAAGAGTCCTTTTAAGCCCAAGTTCAAGCTTTGCAAGCTCATATGGTAAAATCAAACTCAAGCTTGAAGCTGAAGAAGAGACCTTCAAAACTTGCATTATTGAATTGAAAAAATTTCTGACACTCATGAATTTCAATGGACAAGAAACCTGTATAAGCTTCCAACATGAAAAATGTGAAAAAAAATGTACAAGCTATTCTAATCAAGAGTTTCTTGTTGAGAAGACTTCATTAAAACCATATGTGGTTGTAGAATTTGTTCAACCTTCTCCATTGATATTTTTTTTTTTTTTTTTTTTGGAAAGAGGGTTGATTTGATTTATAAAGAAAAACAATTGACTGGTCAACATGAATTCATTAAAGATTCTGTTACGAAGGAAAATCCTGAAGAGTAAAATTTTTGAGGACTTGAAAGGAAGACTTGAATTTTACATGTTTCAATATTGTGAGATTCGAAGCTTATGAAACACATGAGGAAGGCCATTGGAAAATGAGTTGACTGGTGCTTTAAGAGTATCTTTCAACAAATTTGATGTCAATTCAATGTATCGGATTAGATCATTAGTTGCCTTTACAAAAGGCTCCATTTGGTAGGTGGGAGAAGCGGAGAATATTTTTTTCTACTTTTCCTTGCACGCTTTTCAAAATTGATTTGACATCTTAATTATCTAAGTACCTAACTTCTTCCATTTTTTACTCTTTTCAACTATTTTTTGAGACTATTGCCTTATTTATTCTCACTTTACTCCTGTCATATTATATCATCCGAAAACTTTTGAAAGTTATTCTCTTGAGTGGGGATGTGAATATTTTTTAAAGATATTAAAGTGACGTGATATGATTGGGGTAAAGTGGAAATAAATAGGGTAGTTGTGTAAGAAAATAATTTATAGTATAGGGTTAAAAATGGAAAAAAGCAAGATAGGTGGGTAGTTAAGATGTTAAATTAATTTTGAAAATGTATGACAATAAGTGGGGAAAAATTTTCCCCACTTCTTCCAATTAATGGACTCAGTGTAAGAATGCTGTTTTCATTCAGAACTCAGGGATGTGTTTTTATAAGGTGAGGAGAATGTTGTAGATATTGATCATGACGACATTGATGTCTCATTAGGATTTTCTTCGTATTTGAAATTTTTGTAAATTTAAGGATTGATATGTTTATATTTGCTACACAGTTTAGATTGATTTTAGATTATTTTTATTTTTAGTTTTCTTTTTACACAAGGATTTATGTACTGCTTGTTGCTTAGGTTTACAATTTTCTTATCAATAGGTTTGCTTGGTTTAAGTGTAAGGCAGAGTTTATGTGTGAATTATTGAGTGGAGATTTATTCGTTTTTTGTCCCTCTCTGGCTTTGGTTTCCTTCTAATCTGTATTTGGCTTACCTCCCCTTTCATCTCTTTTGAGAGTATCTTCTCTCTTCCTTCCCAAGTGTTCCATTTTCATTTATTTAAGGCATCCTGTCCTGCACACCACACGACAATTTTGCCTTTAGAAGTCACTTCTGCATCTAACATTGTTGTGACTCCGAAAACTGAATAATTTTTTTAATTAAGTATGAGCTTCCTTTGATGGGTCCATCTAATGGACTGGTTTGAGATACGACGGAAAGCTTTTTCTAGCAAGAAACAGAACCGTTTAACTTGCCTGAAAATCTTCTTAAGCTGCTTGACACCATAGCCCCATTTGATAAAAAAATTCAATCAAACCTCTTAAACTGTTTAATGTTTTTTTTTTTTTTTTAAAATTATCAGCTCCACTGCTTTGACCATCAGCGGAATCAGGCATAGACAGTGATAGTATTTGGAAGTGAGGTGAAAATTTTCAAAGCCTATAGTTTCTCTATCATAGTCTACCAACACGGCCAGGATCTTATATCAAGAGTTCCTTGGAAAGGTGCTGTATTGACGATTAAAGTGTGTATGAATGAATTGTTAAGCATGAAGAACCTGCTAAGTATTGAGTAGCTGATTTATAAGATAAATGATTGCAATGCAACCCAAAAGAATAAAATTTGTGTAGTTGAGTTTAGATGGTCAGGTTGGCTTAGACCAACATAATCAGGTTAGTATTGATTTTGGGCTGGCACATTATTAACCATTGATGGTTCAACTCGATTAAAAATCATCTGACTTCTCAACGCTAATGACTCATGGATTGAGAATCATGCATTGCTTGCCCAAACTTTCAGGTCAGGTCACATATTTCTCAAAAAGATGAAAATTTGATCCAAAAATCCAACATTTGGTTTTCTGAAAACACGCATTTGGATTCTAGGTAGTCTTTGGGTGCATTTGGTTGGGCTAAAAAATTTCAACCAAAATTTTTCAATTAAAAACTTTTCACTCTCCATAACTATCCTATTTAAAATTACCCTACTTTTTCAATCATTTCCACACAACTACCCACACCTCATCTTTACCGCTATCATATTACATCAGTTTCTATCAATTTAACAACTTTTACCTCAAAAACTTTTCATCAAAAAGTTTTACCCCAACCAAACACACCCTTTGTCTGATGATTTGTCCCTAAGTTTCCTCCTAGAGAATGCCAAACTTTTTCTTCTAGATTGTGGTTGTGTGTGATCATTCATACTGGCATGTCAGACCCACCATTATCATGGTCTCATCAATCTTGGCATATTTTTGTCTGTTGGGTTTGCCTTCAAAGTGTCAACCAGTGCATGAAAAATGACCTTTTTATTTTCAACATTCAAAAAATATTTACTAGATAAAAAATAAAAATTAGGCAGTGAACCAATTTTCCTTAGGCTCGCGTATCCATTAAAAAATAAAAAATGGTGATCTTTGTAAATATTTACATGAAAAATGACCTTCAAAGTTTCATTAAATTTTTGTTGATTTTATTATTAGTATGCTAGTGAAATAATTCCATGAGATCCGTAGTTTTAGGGTGATATTATATCTTTGGATTGCAGGAGTTTCACTGAAATTTTTGCCATAAATTTTGATTTTGTGACCACTGGTTCCAACTACATTGATTCTCTCTCTCTCTCTCTCCCGTGTTTGATAATTTGAATTCTACATGAGTTGGAATGCAGCTGTCAATTGTCTTGATTTAGTGGCTCTTTTTCTTTGCTTCTGTGCTTTTTAGGATAGACCATTATTCTATTTTATTATATTTTCAATTTGTTGTAGTTTTTAGTCAATTTCCATTCAGTCTGTTTCATTGGATGCTTTTTTTTTTTCTACAGTAATTTTGTAAAATTTCAGTGTGAACGTTGGATCATTTGTCTATTAAATTATATTCGTTCTATGTTCTCTTCTTGTATTTCTGATTTCTTGGAACTGCACTACAAAACTCTATTATTTTCTAGACACTCTTCTTCTGCTCTGGCTAATTTTGAGAAGTTGCAGTTCAAACTTTTGATCGTTCTCTGTTAAATGCTCCTGGACCATGCATACTCTTTGCAACACCTGGAATGATCAATGGTGGTTTTTCTCTTGAAGTATTCAAGCAATGGGCTCCATCTGAAAAAAATCTCATCACTCTTCCAGGGTAGTTTTCTTCATAACTCTATTTTGGTTGCCTTCACTGCAAAATTTGTGAAGTTTCTTTTAAGACCATTCCTTCATGTATGGACTTCATTGATGCTTGATCTCTGTACACAAACACAACTTCTCCTCTGCTTTTTACTTGTATCCAAAGACAACTCTGATGGCAGATTTTTTCACTTTTTGTTTATGAAGTTCTGATTGTTATAGGCGATCAGTAATCCTTATATGCTTGATCATTTATTTCTCTTCAGATACTCTGTGGCCGGAACCATTGGGCATAAGCTGATGTCAGGCAAACCTTCAAGAGTTGCCGTGGACAAAGATACATATGTTGATGTGCGGTGCCAGGTACTCTCCCATGCTTTTCTTTGGTGAACCCATGGCATCCAGATTGAAATATCACACGCGTCTAATGCTTTATACATTTCATATGATTACTATTATTTTACATAGAGGATTAACATAACATTTTCTAACATGTTGAAGTAACAAATAATCTACTCAAGATCCTGTTCACAAATCACATGCTTTTGATACATGGACTGGGAACAAAGACAGAGAAAGCTAGAGAAACCTATGAATGTCTTGAGAGCCTAAGGATTTTATTTTTTGGTATAAAGAGCATGTAGAATGTAATCCAGACTAGAAAAAGGGGTGGGATCAAGACCATTGGCTGAATGAACTGCTGTGAAGTAGATGAATAAGAATGTTTTTTTTGTGTCTAGACAATAGAACTCTAGTTGGATGTAAAAATAAAGATGCACTTTAGGACTATGGTAATCAGGTGCCAATGAGACTTGGAAGGTAAATTTTCTAGGATAATTCTGATAGCAAACATACTTGGTTGTTGATATGTGAGACCCATAAGAAGTAAAAGTGAGGATATTCAATACTTCAATTGGATATTTTTGAAGGCTGAGAAGAATATAGTGAAAGCTGTCTAAACCATAGAGTAGAGGAGGATTTTGGAAGAAAGGTCAAATCCTCTCAGCAGAGAAGGAGAATTGGTAAAGAAATGGGAAATCAGAGAAAAATAGAACAAGAGCATTGGTAAAGAATAAGGGGCAACCAGGAAAAGTGGAACGGTTTGGGAAAACAAAGAACTCAAGTAGAAAGAAGGGGGGAAAGAATAGAAGAGAATTACACAAAAAGAATATAAAAACATATAAGGATCTGAGAAGAAAAGAATAATTAGGTTAAACGAAGAAATGTCTATACAACTTATGTTATTTAGGAATTGAAAATTCTAATAGAGAAATGAATTATTAAAAATTCATAAACAAGTTATGAAAGGAAGGAATTAAGAATAATTCTATAAACAAGGATTACAATAAATTTAAATCTGAGTGAAAATTATTATCAAAATTTGGAACTCCAAGGATTTTTAGACATGATTTGTGATGAGACTGGATGTAACTGAACTTGCACAGATGGCAAAAATGTTTCAATGCATCTGGCTGAATAGGCTGATGATGATGTATAGTGTCTTGGAGAATGTTTCAATGCATCCGGCTGAAAATCTCCTTTATTATTATTATTTTGGAATTTTTTTTATAAAACTCTTAATCTAGGTGTATTTAATTTATAATCCAAAGTTTACCATTTTTGAAAATGTGTATGTATATATTTTAAAAATAGAGAAATTTCGGTATTTTTAAATGACTAAACTACCCCTATTTTCAACAAGAAGAAAATACGTCTGTTTATACGTTTCTAAAAATGGTAAGTTTTGGGTTATAGATTAAATACACTTATATTAAGAGTTTTATAAAAAAAAGATTTTCAAAAAAAATAAAAAATAAAAAATGGAATTTCCGGTTGGATTGCATTGAAACAAACCCCCAGGATCTTAGCTTGTTTACAGCATCCATAACTTTAATCTATGACAATTATTGTCAGTATCTTAGCTTATTTACACCATCCATTATATCCATTGGGTCTATGACAATTATTAATCAAATGTTACGATGAACCTAATTGACTTTACTAAAACTAGTCCTTTTTAATTCCTTTTGTAAGAACCTCACACCAAGGGTGTGTTATCACATGGATTATAACACTGTAAATTTCAGTCTCTATAATTCACAGCCAATTTATGTCCTCTCCTTGCGAGTGATTAACTTTTCTTTGATGTTTCACTTCGCCTGCAAGAGTTAACTGCTCCTACTACTAGCCTATCGCCTAGATAAAAGAGGGAATGTCAGAGTAGTATCCAGGCATCAATCGTTTTGCCATATTTTACACCGTGAATTTTATGGAATGTTCCAAGCTTAGATATGAGAAGTACTTAGGATTTCTGTGTATATAACACAGGAGCAAAAGGAATGATGCCTTGGTTCCGTACATGGCATATGATGATGATGCTGGTGAAAATCATAACATCTTACAATCAGTGTTCATTATTTTTAAGAGTCTGTCAGAGCTTTCTAACAATCCATCTATTGAACAGATTCATCAACTTTCTTTCAGTCCCCATACGGATGGAAAAGGTATCATGGATCTTGTCCGATTTCTTTCACCAAGGCATGTGGTGCTAGTACATGGAGAGAAGCCTAAGATGGCCAAGTTGAAAGGCCAAATTGAATCAGAACTGAAAATTCTGTGCCATTATCCTGCAAATGATGAGACTGTTCACATTCCCGCTGCCCATTCTATAAAAATAGATGCCACAAAAACATTCATTAAAAGAAGTATGAATGTCATTCACAGGTGTTCTGATGGTAGTGTGGATTGTCATCTCGATTCTAGAAGTGAGTCCCTACCATTGCTGCAGAGTAAAGACAAAAGGTTAGCAGACGGGGTCCTAGTTATGGAAAAAGGCAAAAAGGCTAAGGTTGTGCACCAAGACGAGCTTTTGCAGACATTGGGTGAGGAAGAACACAAAGTTAAGTTTGCCTACTGCTTCCCTGTATGCCTGAGCAACTCGGAAGAGATGCAGTCCTCTGAAGCTATATGCAGAGGTGAACAAGGTATTGTGGATGACTCTGATTTAAATCCTCCCTCAAACAAGTCCACTGAAGTTGCTAAAGTTTCTCTCACTGAAAGTGCATCAGCTAAGCAGATTTCAGGGCTTCATCAATTATTCCTGAAACTGAAAAATGAGCATGGTGTTGAGAACATCAAAGAATACAGTGATCATCTGCAGCTAGAATCATTCCTTGTTCGTGTTTGTTCTAATGATGATTGCCCCTACAGGAGTGAAACAGTTTATGAAATCAACCCATGGATATTCTTTTGCTGCAGCTGGTCACAGACGGAACATAATCTGGCATGTAGAATTCTCTCACTGATGAAATGTATTAGTTTATCAGCTAGTTGCCAATATTAAATGTTGTATGAGCTTCAAATTACTGGTGTAAGCATTCCCCTGAGGTGAAAGGAGCAAGCAGTTTCTTTTGTCCTGTTACTGTCTTTGGCAATTAATTGTTTGAAATACAAAATAGCAGCCATCACGTATAAAATACATATATATTAACAATTTGACCATCACATACACGTCTACTTCATTTATTTTATTTTATTTTATTTTGGTGGCTTACTAATGCGCATATGGTTGCTTTGTATTGAACACTAGAAATTCTTTTAATGTAATCCTCGTAGCCATGATGACACTAATCTAATGGTAACCCTTTTTCCCCAAGGGATGACACTAATCACTTCCTTCACCTAGCATTAAGGTTACCCCTTCCAAGTTTGGTTTAATCCATACCAAACCCATAACCTCTAAGTCCGTTGTAGATACCATTAATACCAAAAGCTCAAGCTAATTGTATTGATTATTAGAAATCCTTCTAATATAATCCTCTTAGCCATGGGTCGACATATTAATTATTTTCATCTGTTATGAAATATACATACCAATTGTTTCAAGTAGCCCATCTCAAATATGTAAATCATTAACGCTCATAACACATACAATATATGTATCTATGTGATGGAGATGGGATGAGAATGAGATGAAGTCTTGCATTTTCCAATAACATTTTTTTTAGTTCTAAAAAGTAATAGCTTACATTTTTGTATTTTTAACGACTTCTAATCTTAATGCACTTTTTTTTAATTCCCACGATACGATAACACTTTTTCCATACGACATGCTCGTCCCATTCAAGCTGTAGACGGAATCATCACATAAATGCCATTTTTTTTTTTTGGGATTATTTTTAAAGGCATCCAAGGTTTCCAAATTATTATTGCAGATGCAAGACGACTTGAGAGGTAACTTCTGGATTAGAAAATTTGAAGCAAAAGATCACCTAAACATGGACCACGTCTATGTCCTCTCAAAAATGGTTACATGAACCATCGGGCCAGGGCAAGGAAGAGGGAAGGGAAGGAGAGGTAAAAAGGCGAACTTGGGAAGCATATACAGGGAGGCAAAAAAATGTAGAGATAGGAAATGTGTGTGTGGATGAAAATGAGATTAGGGTGTAATGAAATTGTCCACTACTTTTTTTCCTATTCCCAAAAAACAAAATTTTTTCATTTCTAATATGACTTTTTCCAATCCTAAGACACCTTTTTTTCATTTATAATACACGGTAACACTTTTTCCATCCTGCATTCTCATCCATCTAAGCCGTAAACAGAAAGAACCAAGGAGACTACCATAGCAAGCAATACTTTTATTTTTTCTTTTTCAAAAACCCCACCCTTGAATCAGATGGCCACGACGATTAACCTCTCCTTAATGGTTTTACGATTCAAGCTAACCCCTCTTCAACAAGGGATTGAAAGTGTATCATCGTCAATACCAATGTGTGTGAGAACTTAAGTAGTTCAGCGCTGTTAATTGGATTAAGACATTAGCCTCTATCCATATTTTTTTGGAAAAAAAAAAAGAGTGATGATAATAGAGTTAGCTCTACCTGGTCATTTTCATCCACTGGCTTTGATTTTGGGAATAGATTCCCACCCAAGATAAGTTCTGGTTCGGAGAGACCAAGTGGCATTTATTTTTTTTTTTATTGGAGTATATTTACAACATATCTCAATTCATATTACATTCAAAGTCCTGAGACAATTCTAACAA
>JAXCLR010000013.1:0-16112 GCA_035584095.1 Annona squamosa | reverse complement strand
TTGAACAAACTTTTTCTTTCTTGTAGGAGGGGACATTACAAGGAAAAAGAAGTTGCTGAAGAAACAGGTAAAATACAGTCACTTAATAATTTGTATATATGATCCATTATACCCAAGAACTTCAAAGCTTTGTCTATAGAGGTTTTTGAAAGTTTCTTTTGCCATACATTTGCGATGGAAGTAACGTTGCTTAGATAAAAAATCACCAACCAACCAGATTTCAGGCCACATCATGATACAATATTTGAGCAGAACCGGTTCATCATGATGGAAGTTTCTTTTGCCATACAAAAATGGAACACGCTTAGTAAAGGAATAAGGATAAGGAACAAATAGAGAAACTGGGGGAAGGGATTTCACGGAAGCCATTAGTCTACGAGTCAAGAGGTGACGTTTGTGCGCTAAATCCCTGTGCTTGCCTAGCGCCGTTCCTTCGCTGCGCTGCTCGAGTGCGTGTCTTTCAATACAAGCTCCTGTCTTTTTCTTTTCCCACGGAGCGATGCGCAGTTGTCTGCAGTGCCGTCTTCCAATTCCTATCCTCCTGCGATTGAAAAAAGAAACGGTTCCGTCTTCCAAATTCTCGAGTGCGTTCGTTTCGGTTCGTGACAAGATGGCCACAATTGCAGCTCCGGCCTTCGACTAGGTGATTCCTTCTTCTCCTCCTCCTCCCGAGCACGATTCTCAGGCAGTAAATGGCAGGCGCAATTTCAGCGGCACTCAGCAGAGGGTGGGCACGATTTGCAGGCGACAGAGGGCGGGAAATTTCATTCGTCGGTGTAGGGTTTATGTTTGAATCAAGTAAGAGATTCAACAGGGCAAGTCGGGTCGGGTTGACCGACCCCTAACCCAGCTCAAACCAATTTTTAAAATCTGGTCGCTTTGAACCCAATTTTCAAAAATCGAAATTGCAAAACCTCAACCCAACCATGTTTTAAATCGGTCCGGGTTGATGTGGTCTCGGGTTCAACCTGGACCGATTTACACCCCTATTTCTTCTACATACATATCTTTGCCTTAGCCTCATAATTCAAGTCCAAAATTTTGGATTAATATCATATCATTTCAAACAGATATATAAACATGGGATTCATCTCATTTCCATGCATTTTTGCATAAAATCATTTTTCACGAGTCATTCATGACCCGTTTCATATAAGCTCATTTAGCCCATAAACATAATGCATTTCACAAACTTTGCTAACTCAGAAATTTGATCCATTTTTTAGGGGTTTAATTACCCTTAATTACCACTGCATTTAGGATGTTTGCATGGGGTTTAAATACATTCAACCATAGGTTTCCAAAACAGCAAGTTTGGAACTCATTTTTCACCCATTTTACGTGTCTTTTGACACATAACCCTTGCAGCAATAAAATTCATTTTTCCTCATTCATATTTATGGATTTAACATATAATTAACATCCATGCATTATCATTTCTCAAAACAACAACTTACCCACACGTTTTGAGTTCCATTTCACGTCGTTTGACGTTCTTTCATAAAAATCATAAAAATCAGTTCTAAGGTTTATTTTCCCAAATCTTTTGGGGCATCCATCATACCTTAAACCTAGGGTATTTTACCCTACATAACATTCTTAAAATATGCAAGTCCATTTCTATAACATTTTTAGCATATAAACATAGTAATTAAGTCAAAATCATCACTTGACATTTCATAACTTCAAAAATTCATCACTTAAGCATAAACCCTCATATATTTGGCATAATTACATAATTCATATCTTAATCACATCATCAAATCAAAACAGAAACTTGTCTTAGAGGTTTAGGGTTTAACAACTTGAATTTTCTACTTCATACGCATGCATAGCTTCATTTTCATCATTCTTAACTTAAAAATTCATACTTAAAACTTAATACCCATTTCATATACATGCAAAAGCATATTGAAACATCATTTTACAGATCCTTTAAGCATGTTTTTCATTTCCAATTTTTGAGTATAAGAACTCAAGTTAAACCACTTAAAACAAATCACATACTTACTTGGCTTTGAGCCAACTCAAAACCTAATGCTTGGAGATGATTTTCTTCCCAATTTCTCCTTCTTTTTCCCTTGGTTTTCTTGCCCTTTTTGCTGGAAATTTTGGACATGAGCTGCTAGTTCCCCTTGGACGTTTTCGGCACTTAGATGTTTTTTCCAAAAATTCTCTCATTTCAACGTGCAAAGGGTATATATGTTGCTGGAATTTTTTTTAGCAGTGGGACCCACTTGATGCTGCAATTCTAAAACCCTTAAATGCACCCTTATCTGCCATATCAGGTGGGTAATTTTCAGCCAAGTAAAATTGCATTTTACCATTTACAAAAATCACAAAATCTGCATCATCTTTGACCATCCATTGCTATTTCCCATTCACGTCCAGCTTTGCATTCATTCTTTCATTTTTATTTTATGCAAAAACATGGGTAATTTATTCCTCTAATTACCCTTTAATTCATGAATTAATTTTATATAAATAAACTTAACAACTATTGCAGCAACTTAGCATTAAAAATCATATTTTTCCACCCCTACAAGCTATCCATGTTTTCAGCAGTATATACCTGCCTTTTTCTATTTTTTAATTGCTGAAAATCTCAATTATTGTATGCACATATCATGTACTTGTATCCCTGCAACATATATGCATTTTTAATAAATAAAAAAAATCAAAAAGAAGCACTAAAACAGCACTTAGACATCCCCTCTTGGACACCTCTTCCATGCTTTTGAAAATCTATCATAACTTGCATTAAATGGTTGGATAATTCTCACCTTTATATATGGCAAATAATTGCATAAAATTCCCAAAGAATGGTCAGCAATTTTCCACCTAAAATTCCCTTTCCATCAAGAATTAACTTTTGGTATTCTAGCATTAATGGCATGTTGCTTTTGTGGAGCATGAGTCAAACATGCTCACCTTTTTCAATGCAGGCATTTTTTTAACATTTCATGCTTAACCCTAGCCATTCAAAATAAATATCTCACTATTTCATTCAACCGTTTCAAATTTCAACTCTATCGACTTTTCTAGCTCCCGATATAGCCGTTCGAAGTTAACGTTGAAATTGATATATGATTAAAAATTCATAATTCTCATTTCATCAAGGATTTTTATAATTTATTTATTCCATAATACCAAGGCCATCATTAACAACTTCCATTTCAAATTTCACTTGAATCCGCCTTATAGGCGTTAAGTTATAAATTTTTCAACAATTTCCATCAAACTTGTCAATTTCCATATTTATCTCCATAATTCATTTTAAATAATGAAAAATGATTTTTCTTGACATATTTGCACATTTAAATTGTAAATAATTCATTCTAAACCCATTGTCTCATTTGGGCTCAAAATCATTAATCACATCATTAATGCTAACCCATAACCCTAATTGCCATAATTAGTAAAAATTAAATAATGCCTTTGTAATTCCATAATCCACAAATAATCATCATATACACGTTCAATACATACATATGAGTCCTACATGGGTTAGGGTTTCACAGTCAAGGTGACCGTTATCATCCTACATGTTAATGTTCTATGTAGAAGGACTTTCAACACTTCTTAGTAGGCATGGGAATCGGGGCGAGCCGGGTCAAAGTTCTAAGATTTTCTTAAAATTCAGGTGGGGCAGACCTACCGGATCCCGGTCCCCTAATACCCGTCGACCCGCTGACCCACACTCCCATTGCTGCATGTGTGCAAGAGAAGAAAGGGTTAAGAATGATGATGTGTATGCATCACGTTGAGCTTCTCTTTCCCCAAAACTCGAAAGATGAATGCTTGGGAGGCAATAAATGCTCTAAGCCTATGAAAATGCAATCAAGAGGAACTGTATTGTTTCATGTCACCTAAATAATTTCTTTTTTTTTTACGTAAACATCACTTGTGAACCCGACTTACGGCAGCCACGATTGTTGAGAGCTGGCTGAGAAGGGAGCAACAAAAATAAAATGCACAGGGGGAGGGGATGGGTGGGAAAGTGGCATGCGGTGCGAGAGGACTCGAGTACTAGACTCTTCCAGTCTGCCCAAATCCCACGCCCGTTCGCCGGCAGCGCCTATTAGAAGCTCAGATCACCCTTCGCTGGCCACGCCTGTAGAGGCGCAAATCCCTTCGCCGCCCATGCTCCATTCTTTGGTGATCCTCCATAGCTCTCGTCATCACGCTCATTCATCGTATCGTTTGCTAGAAACAAAATTTTGAATAAGGTATGTGACATTAACTTTGGTGAATAAATATTCATGTTTTATTTAAGTATTTATGTTTTACTTTGGCTGATTAGTAATAGATTGAAGCATATAGGAGTTAAATTCAATATAGATTTGTCTTTATACTTCATAGGTTTATAAATTTTTAAAGTCTTCTTACTTTACCCGTAGTTTTTACCTAACCCGTCATCCTAATACCGACCCATTACCAACCTGAATTTTGTCCCAAGACCTAGTAAAAAAAAAGTAAGGGTCAAACAGACCTTGTCTCGACCTGAATAAAAATAAAGGTCAAATAAGATTTTTGAAAGGTAGGGTCAGGGTTGGGCACACCCTGACCTGTCCCGACCCGCCCCAATTCCCACCCCTACTTCTTAAGCTTACACATACTAGTGGTAGTCTCCATGGTTTGAGGATCAGTTAAAAGGGTTGATTTGTCTCATTTTTTTTAATGGATCATATACTTTTGTTCTGACAAGCTAAAGCATAAGAGATTGAAAAACTCAAATGAATTCTCAAATTGTATGAAGAAGTATTTAGGAAAAAAGCAAATGCAGAGAAAACTTCCACATTTTCCAATGAAAATACAAAGGAAGAAATAAGAAAGGCGGAAAGGGCCATTGATACTAAGAGGAATCAAATGCCTATTTATTTAGGGCTTATAGTGTGCACAGTAAGAAATAGAGCTAGATCATTTTAGATTTTAAAAGAAAGATTTGAAGGAGAGTTTAGGGATGGTAAGAAAATTGATTTTTTGTGGAAGAAAGAAAATTCTAATTAAAGTTGTGGTACAATCGGTCCCAAGCAATCATATGAGTCTTTTCCTTCTCCCTAAAGGGCTCTACGAAGATTCGAGTATGATAATTAGGAAGTACTGGTGGGGTGATAGTGAGGGACAAAGGAAAATCAGATGGGTTGGCTAGCAGTAGATGTGCAATTCAAAAGAAAAAGATGCTATGATTTTCAGAGACTTGACTGCATTCAACAAGGTAATGGTGACGAAGCAAGCGCGAAGAATACTAACGGAGATGGAAACATTAGTCCATAAGAAATTCAAATCTAAATACTTTCCTAATGGGAATTTATGGAGCTGCAAAAAGAGGAACAAGGATTAATATATATATGGAACAACATTCTGTCAACTGTGCCTCTTATTAAAGCTGGATGTAGATAGAGAATTGGGAATGGGGAAAGGGTAAAGTTTTTCTGGGATAAATGGACTAATTAGGATGTATTAAGAGTAAGCCAATTACCATAAGATATTGTAGAGGATTTTATGGTTAAGGAGTTTATAGATCCAGTAAATCAGGGGTGGAAGGAAGATATGGTTAGGAGAGCTATCGATGAATAGGCTGGAGGATTATAAGGGGTATTCCATTGCCAGGTACTCTAAAAAATGATAGATTATTCCGAAATAGGGAGGAGAGAGGGCAGTTCATAGTTAGATCAGCATATATGTAGAACTTTGATGAAGATCTTAAGCAGAGAGACTCAGGGGCTATAAGGTGCATAAAGAGGCAAGCAAAGATTATCAAGGATATCTAGAAAACAAAACTACCAAGGAAGATAAAGATTTTTAACTGGAGGCTCTGCTTAAATTCCCTCTTGGTGAGATTAAACCCCCAGAAAGAGGGGAATCTAAACAGAGCTATGTTATCTTCTATGCAAACACTCGACTGTTAATGAAGATGCTCTTCACCTATTTTGGCTCTATATCAGAGTATTGGTTCAAAAAATATAAACATGTAAGCTAGAGGCATAAACATGTAATTAAATACCCTCAAATCATTTGCAAAATGGGGTCCATAAGCCGAAAAATCTAGCCATTACTTAACGTGGACGTGCAAAGCATGTAAGCTTTTAGAGTTAGAAAATCCAAGGAGCTAAAGCCCCATTCTAGCAGCCTTATGCACGTCCATAATCAACAAGGGAAAGGCTAAGAAAAAGGGGAGAAAAAGAAAAAGAAAAAGAGAAAAAAAGCCAAGAAAATTAGGTAGAGAAGTTCAACTTAAATGTTACTCATTTCAAGTAAGTGCACTATTGAGTTTGAATAATTTGAATCTAGTTTCTCTAACTCAATTCATGAGTCATGAATATGATTCATAATGAACCCTTAAATGAGGATTTATGATGCCCTTAATCTGGGTATTGAATGGGGATTTAATGACAAGTATGTAATTTAGGGTTCAAGAGGAAGAAAATGGTGATTAGTGTTGATTATGAATTCATAGACTAGCTGAAACTTGCTTTAATTTATATGTAATATTGCTGTTTTGTTGGGTTGATATGATTATATGATAATTCATGTTTAGATATATGATATATATTGATTTAAGCATGAGTTATGAATTTTAGAAAGAATGCTAATAAGGGTTACTCTTAAGACCCGATTTCCATGTTATGATGTTGAAAATGATACATGAATTAGCTTATATAAATTATGGATAATTTAGAGGGTAAAATACCCTAAACCTAGGGTACTTTGGACGTTAAAAAGGGCTTAGCAAGGACTACCTAAATCAGATTTTTAAGGAGCTCATATATGGACGTCCAAAGTAGGGTAGAAAGGGTACCATACTTGCATGAAAAGTTGCTATTTTGTAAGCAACTAATATATGGACTTTAAGTATGTGATAATACCCTGAATTTGGGTTAAGAAAAGTGTGATAATTGTTGGAATTAAGTAATTAAAAATGTGTTTAGATTTGAGTATCAGAAAGGACATTGAAAGTGTATAAAATGGGTTCTAAAGTTGCTATTTTGGAACCCTGTAATTTGTGGATTAAAATCCGTAAAAATACACTAAATAAAGTGTTAATTAAGGTGTATAATCACACTTAATTAGAGGCCAAGTTGCTTATTCAAAAAATTTTAAGAAACAAATAAAATATGTGTTATAAAATAGACACATACGAAAAGATGAGTATGAGAATATAATAAATAGTTTAAGTAAAATGTTAAAATGCAAAAATACATAAAATATGATTGAATCACATGAATTATGTTTCTATTTGGATAATACTAAAATTTGAGATTAATATATAAAGGTTATGACATTAACTAAGTGCTTAAGAATAAACATAATATGTAAATTATGAAAAATATGTGAAAATGACAAGTTGAAAGTTTATTACTTCATACAGTGATTAATGAATGTGTTATGATATATATATATATATGAATGAATGATACTCTAAATATGGGAATTGAATATGTGATGTAATGAATGATTTTGATGCATAAGTATGTTATGTATACATACCCGACTTGGAATTCAAGTGGGTTATAAATATTTATGAAAATGAGTTGAAAAATTAAGTTGAATGCAAGCCAATGGAATTTATATGAATGTTATGTCATTTTTATATGTATAGGCAAAGGCAAAGAAAAGGTAGATCCGGAAAGCTCATGTGATCAAAGTAAGCAAGAAAAATTTTCTAAATATTTTTCTCTTAAAATGTTCTCAAATGATTGCAAATGAAATTCTAACTGCTTTTATTGATTTAGCGAATGATATTTGAATTTATTTCTAAGGTATTTAAGGATGGTCATTCCTTAGTTCAATACGTGTTTCTAACTGATTTACATAACTATTTTGTAAATATGAAAAATATTATCTTATGAATTTATGCAAGAAACATCATGCTAGCATGTCAATTATAAGTTTATGTATACAAAGCATGAGGTCCATCTTAAAGGTGTAAGTGGATTAATTGTCCCCCTTTGGCGTGACCAAGTCGCTCAGATAGGCCAAGGGCCGGCGGCGCCTCCCTAGATAGGAGAAGACGAAAACAGATGGTCGCCTAACTAGCTTCCATCCTAAGAGATCATGATGCATTTCATTTCATTGTCATGATATACCCTCGATGGGGTATAATGTTGCTTTCCAAGATATTTTAAATAAAAAGGTTTTTGCTCCACAAGTAGTTATGCTTATTGAGTATACAACTCACGTATTATTTTCCAAATCCATAAAGAGGTGAAGAAATGAGGAGAACAACAAGAAAAAATTTGGGCATGAAAGATTGAAAGAAATTGAATGATTTATTTTAAGTGATACTATGGTTAGTGGAATGTAATAATGACTTGATATTTTATGTTCATATATGATCTATGTAATGATTTATATTTTATGAACAAGTTTTCATGGATGATAGACATGTTATGAATTTTTATGATTTTATCTGATATGAAATGTGTGTATTAAGCCAAAGATGACTTGAATGGGCATTTGAGGAAAAATATTTTTAAAATAAATTATTAATGAACTGTGAATAATTAGATAAATATTCGTTAAATTCCTTTATATGACAGTGCAACAATCCTGATCACGTTTACCAGTCAATAACGATCCTGAGGTAAGGCTTAGGATGTGACCCTCAGTTGGGGGTGCCATAGCAGACAAGTTAATTATGTGCTCAAGATTCTGGAAGCACTGATCAAAGTGGAGGATGGATCTCCCTTTGTGTTGTATCTTATTATATGCTGACAAATTTGGTTTATGAGAAATAGAAACAGCATGGCGGAGGTCCCATTATGTTGGGAAATTTGGACAACTGGAGCATTATTTTTTTACATAATTATCACTCTGCCCTTGTCGGATCAAATTCGATCATCAATTTTGATGTTAGTTTTGCAAAATGGAGGAAACTATTATGACTATGTGGAGAGTTGCACATGGATATACAACTGGATACTTTCTCTTTTAAATGGGTTAGCAATTGGCTTACAAATAAGATGATTCGGGTCATTTGGATGGGGAAGGAACTCATTGTTATTGTCTCGTTCTCTATTTTCTTTTTTGTTTCTCTCAATTCCTTGTACAGAATAGTGAGAGTTTCTCACTTTTATAAATAAAATTTCATTGAAATCCCCATCAATTTGGTTGAGAACCTACCGTTGGTATTAAAGTTGCCTATAATGATCAAGCTGAAATTTCTTGCAACAGCGTCATTAAGGTAATTAGAAGACGAATTTTTCAGATTAAGCAAAGGTAGAAAGAAATGGTAGAAAAATCTAGTGAGATAGAAGAGAAATTGAAATCGGTGGAGGAAAAGCTAGATTTGAAGAATGAAAAGGTCATTTGATTGGAATCAAAGTCTGATTTGCTGTGTTGGCAAGCTGGAAAAAATTTTAAGCATCTTGAAAAGCTTTCTAATGTTTTTGTGGCCTAATCTCGTGAAACTAAGCAAAATTTTGAGCTGCTTGAAAGGTTGATAGCATTGAAGGGGGTTCCTTGGGAGAATGATGTTCACCGGACACCTGTTATGCCAGTAGAAGGCACTAGCGGCCATTATCTAAGCCACCTGAAAATAGTAGAATGAGATTACAATCGTGGCAGAGGAATTCAAAGGGTGGTCAAGTAGTACATATTGAGCAAGGTAGGGGCTCAGTTCATAGGTCAAGCTCCTAACGGTTAGCAAGAGAAGATCGAGATCAACTATGGTGCATTATTGCTAGGGAATATCTGACACTAATAGAAAAGTTGATGCAGCGAGGCATGGGTTTGGCAATTTTTGGTTGTACTGGATTGAGTCATCTTGTGGCGTGCAACAGATTAGACAATTCTAACCAATTTGAGTTGCCATCGGTGCTTAGAAATATGGAAGCAATAGCGTCGCAGAGCATAAACAGGGATCATGGCCTTCTCGCATTGAAGACAACATCGCTTTAAAGGAGTTCAATGGGAGATTTGCAGTTGTGAAGGGCTGGCCCATGCATAGCAACGAGAGTATGGATTTATGGCTGCAATAACATGTGACATATATTTCTATTATTTTGCTGAGGATGGGGAGGGGTGTCGAACTTCTAACAATCCGAACATTGAGTGCAACGTGTAAGGTCATTGAAGTAATTGCTTTGCTGAAATTACTTACCCCATGTCTGTAATGAGAGTTCAAATATTATTACTTGGCTATTTGTGTAATGCACGAACAAAAAGATTTCCACCTCTTGTTCGCTGAGCTATGGGACCCTAGCGAATTGGCTTGCTTTAATTTTGTCAAAGTAGTAAGTGGGTGTAGGGCCTAGACGGTCCAGCAAAATACCCTTACGAAAGCTCAGGAAACTAATTTGGGATCTAGGTGGTCCAACAAAATACCCTTACTAAAGTCATGAAACTAATTTGAGATCTACGAGGTCCAAACTAATATCTGTTTCATTGAGGCTGTTTGTGTTCCCGATGCATTGGGTTTCTAATCCTAGGTGTTTGTTTGAAAGCTTTTTCACACCTTGAGAGCAAGGTGCTTTTGATGAGAGGTTAATGTTAGGATTACCGGTGCATGTGTCTAATAACATGCGTGTAGAGAGTTGCACATGGATATACAGCTAGCTACTTTCTCTTTCAAATGGTCGGTAGTTGGCTTATAAATAGGAGGATTCGGCTCATTTGGAGGAGGGAAGAAACTCATTGTTACTGTTTCGTTCTCTATTTTCTTTTCTGTTTTTCTAAATTTTCTCAATTCCTTGTATACAATAGTGAGAGTTTCTCACTTCTATCAATAAAATTTCATTGAAATTTCCATCAATTTAGTTGAGATCCTATTAGAAACCCAAAGAAGAGTAGGTAAAAATGAACAGTGATGTAGGGATATGTGCTTCTAAGAACCAGATGGGTTTTGGGGCAATTATTAGAGATGGATAAGACTCCTTCCTAGTAGCCAGACATTGGACAGGTGGGTGAGGTAAGTTTTATGAAAATGGAAGTTAAAGCTATTCTTTTAGGTATATGCTAGTGTAAATCCTCCTTATTTTGAATTTGGATATTAATTTAATACTTAATAAATGGGAAATTAGTGAACACATAAAATATAATTATGTAGTTATATATCTACCTACGTGTTCAACATCTCTACAAATGAAAAGGTGTTATATTATGGGTGTGTTTGGGAATGGATAAAACTTTTAGTGAAAAGTTTTAGAGAGTAAAAGTTGTCAAATGATGTAATATGATAGGGGTATTGATGAGGAGTAAAGAGAATAAAGTTAAAATAGATAAATTAGTTATATAGATAATTGTGTAGAAATGATTGAAAATTAGAGTAGTTGTATAGGAAAATGTGAAAAAATAATTAAAAAATAAAAATAGTTTTGGAAAGTGAAAAATTTTAGACTAAAAAGTTTTAACTTAACATTTTATACCGATTGCCAAACATACCTTATAATTATATTTTAAAAAAGAAACAACGAATTAATCATTCATACATTGGATGCTATTAAAGTGGCAAGAACCAATGGCTTAAAATTCCCATATTGATGTTCAAATCTCCCTTTGGTCAAAATTTTGATTTATTTTTATTCTATTATACAAATTACATTTAACTAATGGGATTAATTATTTCAATTTTTGAAACAAAATATATCAATAAAAATCTATAAGTTATATTACAGTAACATTGATTAAGGGATGCTAAGGTGGCACTTTGAATTAGCACCAGATCAAGAGTCGCTGGAGCACATTTTATGTGGCTAACTATTAACTAAAATAAACAATTCATTAATCAATAAAATAATGAAGTGATATATCAAAACTAGCTCAACACCTCACATTGAAGGAGGAAAGCTAAAACAAAAGGACAGAAGAGAGAAAAAGAGAGGGCGGGGGAGAAAGAGAATAAAGGGGGAAGGGAGAACTCTAACCAAGAATCCAACTCAATCTCAGCAATGGAATTCTTTCAAAAAAGTTAGTGACAAGTTTATTTTTATTTAATCTGGGCCATTGCATGGGATTTAACAATAATAAGTTGTTATCAAGTGAAAATCAAATTAAATAAATCCAATATATGATTAAGTGTATAATCTGGATGATCCAAACTGTTAGATGTGTGTAAATTTTAATTTTACATAAAAATTAATGATAGATCATGTATGGATACCTTGATGGATGTTTAGATTTGAGAATTTTCAATTCTACAACTTTAATAGATATGTTGTTAAAATTTGTGATAAATTGATCTCAACCATTGAAAAATTATTAAAAGAAGTATTTTAATGATCCATACCATTAAATACAGACTAGATAAGTGGTGTGACATGATCTATATGTTATATCTATGATTAGATCGGTAATTAGTGGTTAAGATTAACAATAACAATAGAAGTTAATTTATATAACCTATGTAATAAATCTGGAACCAAAATAATAAATATAAAAGAAATAATAAGCGAACTATTTTTAGAATAAAAAGTTTGCTAAGAACTCTTTGTATAACCATTAATTAACGATCAAAATTGTAGATTAAAATGTTTTGTAATTTATAAATTAAAAATACTAGAAGATTAGCCTAAGCAAGGTAGAATGACTATCAGAATCACCTGCACTAATTGATTTTCATACTTTTTATATAATGAAATTGAAGCCGAAACTTTTATATGATATAAAATATATTCTAAAATCACTCAGCAAAAATAAAATAAATTTTTTGATGATACAAATATGCTTAACAATTAAAGTGATTTGTACCATCTCTAAACTGATACCCCTGTTTTGTAAAATCGAAATACATAAACAAATGTAAATACTTAATATTTTGTACTAAAATTATTTAATATGGTTAATTCACGTGTATGATAGAAATTTTAGACTTAAAAAGATTTTATTATAAATAAAAATTAAGAGAAATAAGTGCGTCTAATTTTAGCAAATATAGACAGATTGAAGAATAATCAAATTGAAATTTGAAACTTTGAATAATAATAATCCAAAATTACATGGTTAGCTAAAATACATAACTATTATCTGAATTGATGTGAAAAGTTTTCATAAAATATTTGAGGAATATTGAAAATCAAATTAGATACAAATAAACTATCAAAAGTTAATGTAATCAAGGGAGGGCTCCCTTGTGATTATTTTACGTTTTGGAGATAAAATAATTACTAATTAGCAATCAATAATATGAGAATGAGATAAAATTGAATATTTATAAGATAAGGTTGAATATAATTCAGAAAATACAAATCAAAACAAATGACTAATTTGGTAATTCCGTAAAATGAATTCCAACTCAAATTAATTATTTTATCAATTTGGAGAAAGTAATTGTGGCACCCCAGCTCGAGCGTCACAACTTTAGTCTTACTTTGGGACCATTGTTGATTGGTAAACATGATCAGGATTGTTGCCCTGTCATACAGTGGGTTTTATTGGATATTTATCCACTAAATCCTGACTCCTTAGGAGTTTATATCATTCCAATTTCCATCAAATGCCCTTTTAGGTCATTAAATCGTTTGAGAAATATACATATGATATCATAAAATTCATAATTAATCAAATCATCGTAATTCATTCCTTAACATTTGACGATATAAAGTGTTTTTGCCATCCATAATCACAAACTATAACATAATTCTTATACAATCATTAAGATAAATATTTAATTGTCACCACACAACCATTCATCATAAGTTCATACATAAGTAATATAAAATTCATTTTATCCTTTGAATCTCCACCTGTGCTCCATTGCTTAGTGCTTCATTTCACTTGTCTTTAGGGTTTGGAAAAACAAAATGGTGAGTGGAAACTTAATAAGCAAGCTATAAGGTTTTCAGGCAATTCATTTTCATTAAAATATCTTGGAAAATAATATTATACCCACTCGAGGGTATATCATGAAAACATGCTTCTTATATCCGTTAAAGGTATACCATAAACATTGCGATGCATTATTTTAAAATATGACATCCTGGGATAGAAGCTAGCTAGGCAACCATCCACCTTCATCGTCTCTCCCAATCTAGGGAGGCATCGTCGGCCCGAGGCCTATCTTAGCAACTTGATAGCACCAAAGGGGGACAATCAGTCCGCTTACACTTTTGAAGTGGACCTCATGCTTTATGTACATGATTCCTTTCATAAACATTATCCTTGACATGCTAACATGATTTTTCATTTATAAATCCATGTTCCATCACTTATCATAAATAATTGAGAAACATTAAGCAATTCATTTATCATATTGGAAATAACCTTTCAATATACATTGAGATAAAAGAATGATCATCCTTAAACATCTTAGAAAGAATTTAAAACATTCATTTGCTAAATCATCCAAATAGTTAAAACATCATTGATAAACATTTGATTATATTTTGATAACACAAGCATTTAGAAAATTTGCTTGCTTACCTTGTTCGCTTAGCTTTCCGTGTCAACTTTTTCTTTTCCTTTGCCTATACATAAAAATAACATAGCATTCATAACAAATTTATTTGCTTGCATCCATTCAGCTTTCCAACCCGTAATCATTTCACACATAATCGACTTGAATTCCATGTCGAACATACATACATAACGTTCACTTGTGCATCATAACATCCATTCGTTTTGTGTTTTAAACCCATATTTAGGGTAAACACGTAATAATCAGTCATTAATCAACACGTGGGGGTTTATTCCTCCCATTTATCATTTTTTATTTACTTTTCATTTTTCCTATGTCGATGCTCATTTTAAGCATATAGTTGACGTCTTAAGCTTCATAAATAAATCTCAAAATTATAGATAATTGAAAATCATCCATACGGCAACATACTTATGCATTTCATGACATATTCATGCATTTTCGCATTTTAGCAATTCTATATAAGTCATACATCATCCATTCATACATATCCATTTACATACATTCAACTTGCAGAACATATATTATGAGTTTCTTAAAATTCACAGCAACCTACACCCAATTTCAATATGATTAAACCCCTTAATTGACATATAATTTATGGTCTAATTTCAAAAATTTAATTCATTTATCATTGGGTTCCAAAACAGCTATGTTAGGACCCGTTTTTCATTCTTTCAACGCCTCTTTTAATACTTAAATCTTAATAGATTTTTAAATCATAATTTTTAGCAACTAATCATGCTTTTATTAACCCAAATTTAGACTATTATTACATATTTAAAATTTATAATTTAGTTGCTTCTAAAACAACAACATCTCAAGCATGTAGGGTACCCCTTTTTACCCCGACGTGTCCATATATATGTCCTTAAAAATCAGGTTTAGAGCAAATCTTTCCAAGTCTTTTTGGACATTAAAAGTACCTTAATCATAGGATATTTTACCTTCCATAACATTCATGAATTAATCATTTACAAATAGCAACTAAATTCACCTGTAAAGTACCTATTTTGGCCCCCATTTTGACATTCCATATATGTCTATCTCCTCCAACCCACTTACGATGTCCAAAGGGTCCCTAATTTAGGATAATTTACTCTTCAATTCATCCATAAACCATTTAAGCTTCTCTTTGCATCATATTTAACATAAAAACGGAAAAATCAAGTAATACTTGAAACCCTAAGTTCTATTTTTGCTAAAATCATTAACATATAACCAAATCAACATATGTAATCCATAAGAACATGAATCACCTCATAATCATCATACTTAAATCAAACAGCAACTTGATTAAGGGTTTTAAGAAATTTCAAGATAGATTTCATCTCAAAAATCAACCCTAACATCTCATTAAACTCTCTTGAACTTTTGATTTCATTTATACCATTCAAGTATTATTCAATACCCTTATCAAGGCATCATAACTCATCCTTTAAACGTTTATTATGAATCATATTCATGACTCATACTTTAAGGGAAGAGATCTTGATTTAAATGATTCAAAACTTAAGTTACACTTACTTGAATTGAATCCAGCTTGAGTTCAACCTGTTGGAAATATGTGAAAAATTAGCTAAATCTATGTTTTGATGATTAACAAATCTATTTGAGAATGTCTTGGCTACTAACATGCTTGGGGAAATGTTTAAGGCATATACATTTGAAGAAAATAAAGCATAGAAGGCCAAGTCGTTTCCCAAGTCGACTCCAAGAACGACTTCAAAGAGCCAAAACTGTCCAGAGCTGAAAA
>JAXCLR010000012.1:0-10530 GCA_035584095.1 Annona squamosa | reverse complement strand
GCTTGGGGAATGGTTTTCTTTTCGGGAATGGAATGAGCCCCTTCCGATTCCACCTTGTGGATACTTCGCTATTTCACATATCTATAGATTTTTAATATTTTTGGAGATTTTAAAATATTTTTTCAGATTTTTTAAAATAAGTGGCATTTTAGTAACTTTAAACACTAAAAATGTTACTGATTTTTAAAAATCTGAAAAATATATAAAAGTCTCCAAAAATGGTAAAATTTGATATGCATGTTAAATACACTTATGTTAATTATTTCATGAAAAAATTCAAAAATAAATAAAAAAAGCGTGGTGCACCCCATTGTTATCAAAATCGGGTCGGACCGTTCGACGGGTCCAACCGGGAACCGACAGCTTTTGTGGTTCCATTTTGATCTTTAAATACTGTATGAACTGCTAAACCGTCAGTTCAACCGTATAGACCACACACGGTTCAATCGGTTGAAAAAAAAAAACTAAGCTTAATAGAATATTACATTTTCTTTTAGATTAGTTAACAATATTAATTTTTGATGTTATATCTATTTCTAGGTAATGCATATTTGAAATTTTTTTAATTTATTGAATATTCTAGTCATTAAAATGATGTATTCTAATTTTAAATTATTTTATAAGGAGAATATATATATTTATAATTATAATTTGAAATTTTAATATTTATTACATCACAAATATGTAATAATGATGTCATCGTTTCAAAACTAGTTTACTTAACCGGTTCAAACCAGACCAGTGACTTAACTAGATCAATCACTAGTTTGATTATGACAATACTGGTGCATCTAAGTGCATATAATTTGCTTCCCATATAATCACGCCTCTTTGTATTCCTGAGATTGCACTACACCATAATTGATAAAATTTGCAAAATTATAATTAATGCTCACGTGCATGATAACAAAATTGGTTTATCTTTCCTCTCTTGAAAGGCTTTGAAGGATTAGTCATGTGCACATATAATTTATCCAATAATTTTTTTGATTGGTACACTTACATAATATCTCAACTTATCTTGAAATCAAGTTCTAAGACAATTCTTACAATATCTAAAAAAAAAATATTAAAAGGCTCCTAAATGTTAATAGAGAGACAACAGGCTACCAAATTAGATGAACTTTTTATGTGATTTTATTAGTAAAAATGATTTAATCATTTAACCATTATTTTTTATTTCTTATTATATTAGATATGTCCAAAAACGACAATTAATGAAAGCACAAAAATAAATTATAAGAAACTAAGAGTAATAGAATATTACATTTTCTTTTAGATTAGTTAACAATATTAATTTTAAAGCTATATTTTCAACATCTAAATCATTTAAAATATCATTTCTACATAGATAAATAGTTAGATAAAGTATTATTATATTTTAATATATGCGTAAATGGATCTAAGCAGTTTTCATAATTTATACATGAATTTATATTTTTCAATAACCGCGCCAATAGATATACTTGATTGGGATGAAACTTAGCCTCCTACGTAAGCAAATGATATTTTTTAATATTTTATAAACAAATCATATTAAAGAAATAAATGATATTAAATACAATGAATTAACTGAATTTTCATTTAAGATGTTAAAAATTGAGGGGTTTACATGGCTCTGCTTTTGTATAACTTAATTACATAGAAGCAGAGCCCGGTTTACCCTATGGATGTTTGGATGTTTAAGCATGATAAGTGTACCTAGCGAGTCTTCTTCCTATAAAAATTGAAATTTGCTTGTCTCATTGTATTTTCTAGCAAAATTACTCAAGCTAAATGCAATAGAAAATTTTAAGTACATATCAGCTTAAGAGAGTGACGTAATGTGAGATGAGTAAAGATCAAGCATAAAGAAAACAAAAATAAAATGGATATAATAATTATACATAAAGAAGTCAAGAAAAATAATTAAAATTCAAAGTTAATTAGTTTTGCATATGCTCCTGCGTAGTTTGCTTGAAATTATAATTACATCACAAGTTTTCAAAAATTTGCATACATACCTATACAATTTGTTAAAATTTTATAAAATAACAAAAAATTCCCTTACAATCAAATAAAATTGTAAAATGCAAGAAATTACCTTAAAATATAAAAAATAAATATTTCTAACTTTAAATAAATCTATTTAAAATGAGTAATACTTCTAGAATAACAAATTTTTATACTTTAAAGGAAATTTCTTGGATTTTTAATTTTATTTGTATGCAGGGCATTACTTGAGCATATTTGTCATTTTACCGGAGGTCGAATACTCCTTTAACATATTGAATGAAAATTTAGATAAAATACGTACGTATATTTAGAATTTTTGAAAGTTCATGGTATAGTTGAAACTAGGAGTAAAACCCATAGACTCTATGTTGAATAAATAATAATTTTATAATTTTCTAATGAGCGTTTGATAAATTTCCTGAGAATTCCAACGGTTTGGAAGTTGGGTTGTAATTCGTATATATTTAATATATGTAGATCAAAACTTCTTCAGTAGCTTTTAAAAAAATGTAGGAGCACTAAAAGAAAATACATTTTTGCAACCCATATGGTCATATCGGCAAAGAAAAATTTTTATTAGCAAAAAAAGCACACATGCAGAGAGAGAGAGAGAGTTATATATATATAAACACACTTGTGATGGCATCGAAGAACAAAAAAACAAATCTGAAAATTAATGTATTTTAGATATCAATTTTTTAATTAAATTTTAAAAATTAAATTGAATATTGGAAGAACATATATCAGTCGCTTGTCACAACTTAAGCGTGCCACACCTTGAACATCCAATCAGTGACAAGAGTATATTATTAAATTATAATTAAATCAATTTATTTAAAGTTGGTGCCCACATATGTGACATCCTTTTACGTTTTATTAATTTTAAAATTTTAATATATAAATTTACTATATATATGCGAATAATAAAAATTTTAAAAAACAATGCAGTGGCAGTGCATCGTCGATCACTTTTTTTAAAATAAAATAAAATTATATAAAGCAGATTAAAATAGGCCCACATATGTTCAGTTATATCTGGCGAATAGAATTAATATATATTAATATATATATATATATATATATAATATGGGTGCGGTGAAATAAATATACAATATAATATATTGAAAAATTAATCTAGGTCCCTCAATTTATATGAGTTCGATGACAAATATACGACACGTATTGGTGTGTTTATACGTGAGTTCAGTGGTTTGACATAAATAATAGAATGACAGTAAAAGTGGATGAGCAGAGGTTTTTGCTTTTCAATTCGTCCTCATATTTGGGTCGTCTTCGTCATGGGACTAGTATCTAGAATAGATGATATGAATTTCTTATTAAAAATTTAATTAATTAGTTAAAATATAGTAAGGGAAATAAGTATTTTATTATTATTGAAAGTGGGTTAGTCTAATTAGATTGCTATTTATTAAATTCTAGAGTTTTAAAAGTTGTGTATTTAATGCGGGTATTTTATTTACCATAGAATGATTAAATATGGGGAGTAAAGCCATTTTCATGATTAAGTAAACCACATGGTGATAATTGGAAAATCAATTAGACAATGGTGTTCACTAGCGTTGTATGCTTTGGATTAGATTTTACCTTAGAAGGGTGGCGAAGAGTAACTTGAAGGTAAAAGAGGTAAGCAGGACTTTTGTTTTAAATTGAATTAATTATTTTGTGTATTCTCGGGCATATATGTTGCTTTGGACGCCGATGATTTGTATTTGCTTCAAATGATTAAATTTGATTAAAAGACAGATTTATTGTGATGTCAAATGCGAAACTTGATTTATAAATGGAGCATGCTAGCAGTATATTTTGACACATGCATTGGGTGCTAGCATTATCATAAGCCATGATTGAAGATGTTGATTCAGAAGTGTTGTTTGAGGTCACTGATAATGATCGGTGATATACTGCCAACTAGGGACCACGGTATAACTTAGCCATTGATGGCTGTGGGCCATGACAAATCGTCAAGACATTTACCAATTGGAGGGTGATGCAAAATAATGGTGGGACTTAGAGTGACAAACACTACCTGAAGGAAGTGAGGAGCTTTTAACATGGGTTGAGTTTCAACATCTGTGCTTTTAGTGTTATATCCTTGATAGCGAGAAGGTACAAAGATCTGTGGAATTCAATTCTCTTGTTCAAGGCAATATGTTAGTCAAAGAGTATGATCTTCAATTTTGATCTTTGTCTTGTTTTGTGGCATGGACGAAGACTGATCCATTGGAAAAGGCATGCAAATTTCATGAAGGACTGAAGCCTTAGATTCAAACTAAAAGATCTATGATCCGAACTAATGATTACAAAGTGATTTTAGACATAGCTCATAGTGTGGAGCGAGAAGAAGTAGAATGGGGAAAATCTTGGATCAAGAAGAGAGGTGCTAAGCAGAATAAGCGAGACAGATTCCAAAGCAATAAGAAGCCTCACCTTGAACCCAACTTGTAAAAACTACCTTGCAACCACCCTAGATGATAAAGTATTTTGGTTGTTGCGAGGTTGGCCATATAAAGCCTCCATGCCCTCACACCAATACATTTTGTCATCATTGTGGACAACAAGGACATCTTCAGCCTACATGTTCAAAGCTTCACGGAGGTGTGCCTTAGATAGCAAATGTACCAGTGCAGTAACAGTAGCGACAACCGAATAGACCAATACATGCGCCTATTGTTGCAAGTGGTGCAGGTCAGAGAGGACAATCTAATCAAATACCATAATATCAACCCCCATAATAGCCACTCCATTTTGAACAAAGGCCACAAGCCATAGGTTGTATCCAGATTAATTCAACTGCGGAGGTGCAAGTCACTCAAGAGGTGGTGACAAGTAATCCTTTAAATTAAGAAAATCACTAATTATCCATATACACCATTAAAAATGCATTACTTATGCCATGTATTAAAAAAATCAGATGAACTTTCAGTTTGTGGACAATTAGCATATGTTTTGTTTGATCCTAACGCTAATCATTCATTTGTTTCATATGCATTTCCAATGAGAGCATAACTATATTTGGTAAATATGGAGTCAACCATGAGAGTATCTACACCTTTGTGGGCAGTGTGTGTACTACAACACAAATATGTTTAAACTGTCCAGCAATTATAGAAGGTAGGTCTTTTCCCGCTAATTTGATCGTATTAGAAACTTTTGAATTGAATGTCATACTTAGCATGGATTGGCTAAGTAAATGGAGTGTAGTAGTCTATTACACAGAGAAGCAAGTTGTCGTATGGGGCTACTGGGAACAGCTACATGTCGTCATGTGTGTGTGTGAGGGGAGGAGGGACGACAATTTGATTTCTGGTGGGAGCGTGAGAGGGAAGGAGAGGGTGAGGCGAGAATGGGTGGTGGAGGCAGCAACCTTGGCAGCGAACGGGCAATCGTTTCAACTTTGAAGTACTTTATTACCCTGGTACACCTGCGCTGGCACTCACGAGTTTTGCGTGAAGGCCTCGTCTGTGAGGGTGGCTATGAGAATCCAATGGTGCTCTGGAATGAGGTTTAAGATGGTTTTCGAGACCGAGGATTCTTCATGGATTCTCAGCAGTTGTGTAAATAGTTTGTCTAATGGTAATCCAAAGAAGATATCAAACCTATCTTCATCTGCCGGGCCCATAGAGAGTTCATCCTGTGAAGGGTTTTCATAGTATCAGGATTATCCAGCAAGTGATATTGGCCTGAGAACAGGCCTCTGCAAGGTGTTCATGGTATCAGAGGATGTGGGCAAGACACCGACGGTGTGGTTGGTGCAGAGAAAATGCGGGTCGGCGGCGGGCAAGGGAAGTAATGACATCTGCAAATCTGGTTGGTTCACAGTCATCCAAAGGTCGCCATGGATTCCTGCATATGGCTTGCAATCCTCATGCGATGTGTTGTCGGGGCAATTTGGGTATTTGGAAAGTTTTATATTATTAAAAAGTCCGGCTTACCTAACGGTCGCTGACTGCTCGGGTATACGTGAAAATATAATGAAAATTCATTGGTAGGAGAGGTATTTTTGAAAAAATCATAAGTATAAGTGGAATTAAGGGTAAAATTCGTAGGTATATAAAGAATTCACCAAAATTAATTTATACAACCATCTAACATAATTTTTGATAAAATTAAGAAAATTAAAAAAGGGTATTTCTATCTAGTTGGACATCACCTCATCTTTCCACAGTAGTAGAATGTTGGACATCTTTAAAAGCAGATAGATTTCTTTATTAAATTTAGTTATCCGCAATATTTGATTGAAATATATTTGTATATCAAAATACATTTATTACGAAGTATACTTAAAATTTTTCATCTTCATAAATACTTTATTTTCTAATTATTTTTTTATATTTTCTTATATAATTATTCTATTTTTCAATGATTTCTCCATAACTTTTTATATAACTATTTCGTCAACATCATATTACTTCTCTTAGGGCATGTAAGAGCACATCGTGTTACTTCTCTTAAGGCATGTAAGAGCACGTTTCAAAAGTAGCTATTACTTTATCAATCATTATATTTTTTTCATTTTTATCCCCACATTCTAGTCATTTTTTCCTTCCAACAGTCCTGATTATTCTAACTTTACCTCCATCATTTCCTATCAATTACATAAATTTTAAAATATTCTATTTTTCACTTCCAACTCCAACTTGCGGTCCCACAAAAAATATTAAATTCCAGATGGCATACCATGAAACCGACGCAGCTGCAGTGCACTGTGCACCCTCATCGGGCCGCGTCCTTTCCGTCGATCCTTGCCAACTCTGATTAGGCACGCCATGCCGCCATGCAAGTCCTTGTGCTGCATATAAGATCTAGATGCCACCACCACTGCCGCTGAGATATATAAGGACGCACATGAGTAGCTAGCTATGATAGATGGCCATCTTCTCTTCTCTTCGTAGTTTGTATTCGTCGTCAAGTCTTATGACTATGTGTTGTAGTGTTCTTAGTTACAATTAAATAAAAGAAGCTACGTAGGTGGCCATCTTATATATATATATATATATATATATGAAATATGTCACCCCTTGCCCCATATAAGTTTGGCCCTATGGGCCCCACATGTACTTAAATACATTAGCACTCTATATAATTATTTATTCATATATACTTAAATACATTAGCACTCTATATAATTATTTATTCATATATACTTACATACATTAGCACTCTATATAATTATTTATTCATATATAAATTATGTAAGAGATAATTTATTTGTTAAAAATAACTTTAAAGGCGTTAAAAAATAAAAAATAAATATGTAAAGTATTGTAAATTAAAAAACTTTGTATATAAATTGAAAACGCTTAGACAAACATGCTTATAAGAAAAATCAAAAAAATATAATTAACAGTAAAATAAGTGGATATCGTATTTTAGCCTACAATACATCATGCTATATACAATCATCATGTATGCAAAAAAATCTTTATTTGCTAGAAGAACACGTATGCAAAGAAAAATTTACTGCTTATGATGATATCGAAGAAAAACCAACAAAATTAATTTATTCAAGTTTCTAATTAATTTAAGACAAATGAAATTGAAAACTATAAGAGCAAATGCCGCTTTCCATGACTTGTGCGTCCCATAGTCGGTTAAACATCCAAATAGTGACGCGAATATATTATTGAATTACAGTAAAATCAATTTATTTAAAACTAGGGCCCACATATGTGGGCGTCCTTTTATGTTTTGTTAATTATAAAATTGTTAATATATACTTTTACCACATGGTAAAAGTCATGTTGAATAAATAATAATTTTATAACTTTCTAATAAGTGATCGAGGAAATGGCCAAGAATGTAGACGGTTTGGAAGTTGGAGTGTAAATTTGAAGTCAGGGCCCATGTATGTGGCATCCTTCGCGCGCACTAGCCACTCAACCGGTGCCGGTGCCGATAGGTATAGTAGAGAACATATTAAAATCCAACCACAGACCTATTATTTAGTAACTTTAGCTCTAAATCAAGTAGTAGTCGTTACCCACAACTAGCGCAGGTGACAGAGGACATGTCATCTTAGACAAGTGATCGGAGTTCGAAATCTGACATGAGTGCTTTGTTTCCCCATGTGCTCTCTCAAGTAAAAATTGTCCTGGAGCTTGATTGTAAGATGTATTGAGATGTAATGTACAATACCCCAATAAAAAAGTAGTAGCCGAGGTAATGTATTAAACATAGAAGAAATTAATATAGATAATTTTTAGAAAAAACTTACACAATTGGAAGATACCAAACATCTCAAATAGTCAAATATATAAAAAAGAGTCATTCCACCTTTCATCAAACTATACAATCAAAACAGTTGAACAAATGATTTTATTATGTAATCAACATAAAACCACCATACTCTTAAGCAAACAATTGATTTAATAACACTGATAAAAATATAATTTCATTCACTTAGGACTTCTACAAGTAATTGTCAAACCTTTAATGAAGGAAGACATAGACATTTCAATCTTATTATGCCTAAGAGATTGTAGATTTAATAAATTTCAAGACTCACTATTAAGTATAATAGAAATAAGTTTAAATAGCGGACAAATTTATTTTGACTATTATCCAAACTATGCTATCTTATTACAAGATCCAAACGTATTGGATGCCTTGAATTTAAACCTAAAAGTCTATAATTGCAAAATAAACAAGGATCTCTGCTCAGAGCTTTGATATATAGGATCCATTACAAAGTCGTGACCATAGCTTCCAAAACAAAAGCTATTAAACAATTATTAAAAGGAGAAACAATATTATTAGAAATTGATATAAGAAAAACAAATGTAATAGTAGCCAAAATAATTAAATGGAATCAAATAACTCTTCCTTGCCATTGGAAACTTCAATTTGAGGTACCCATCGACACAGATAAGAAACTCAGAAATTAAAGAAATAAGTGAAGACAAAGAAGGAAATGAACCATAGATATAGATTTATTTAGAAATCACTCTCTTTTGATCTTAGGAGGTCTTTGGATGAAACTTCAGAAAAATTCTTCAAAAAACGACATAACACCTACACACCTGAAAGAATTAAGAAAAGAATTAAAAATTTTAAAACAGCAAAGAACTTATCTTCAAAATAATTTAGAAAAAAATCCTCCATGTAGTTTAAATTCTTATTCACATAGACAAGTTAGAGACAGTTTATACTGAGTATAAACTTTGATAAATCATATAAAAATACAAATAGAAAATCTTTTAAGCTAACAACCTTTTTTATCAACTTATTTAAGTCTATTCTTTAACCTATCTATTTAATTTCTTCTATTTTTTATACTACTTAGGATACATTTGATATCGGAGCTACGTTACTAAATTTGCGTCGTGAAAGGATCATAGTATATTTGGAGTCTCTGTGAAACCCTAAGTCACGTTGCCTAGAAGAGTGCTTCAAGGCGTGTGATCTTGTGTTAGGCCCTCTAGAGTAAAATCATTGACAATGATTAGAGGCAAAGAATATATTAAAATCCAACCACAAACGCATTATTTAGAAACTTCAGCTCTAAAACAAATAATATGAAAAATAGAAGAAGTTATATAGATAAGTTAAAAAGTAGACTTAAATATATTGATAACTAAGGTTGTTAACTTAAAAGAGTATCTATTTGTCTTTCGGTACGATTTATCGAAGTTTGTAATTGGTATAAATTGTACCTAATTTATCTATGTAAATAAGAATTTAGACTATATGGAGGATTCAAACCCTAAACTTAAGACTATCAAGCCATCTATATTATTAAATAAACACATTATTTAATAATAATTAATATATAATATCTGCTATATATATGCCAATATATATACACACCAAATGCAGACGATGGTGGACTGGGCGTTCATTTTAATATATTAATGCATGGTATCTGTATTTTTACAAAGGTATATTAGTAACAATAAAATGAAACGACCTTTTATTTTGTATATTTTATACTGTTATGAAAAACAAATGATAATTATCTGGACCATCTGAATATAAGATAGAGTAAAATTATATACATTCTACTACATATCAAAATGCGGGGGAGGTCGGTTAACGATAATAATAATAATAATATTATTATTAATATATTTTAGGGGCAATTATTATAGGTTAATACTAATTGTATGTTTATCAATATCATGGTATATTTTTATTTCATAAGACCAACCTGTTATTTATAAATAATTGTAAGTAACGAGAATTGGGGATTGTCTTTATGAATTTATTTGGGAAACATGACTTTAGAATAAATTTATTTATTTTACAAATGAATTGGTAAGAACTAAGATAAATGAAAATAAACTTGATATCTGAATGAGGATTTAAAAATATACATGTATAGAATTTCTGAAACAGTAATTTCATAATACCACAGTATAATATTGTAGCACCCCGATGGCTAAGTCAACAATGCTACCAATAAGACAGGATCGGTGATAATGGGGAGAACACACAGGTTCAATAATATAAATTATGATATAATATCAAATGTTTTATAGACTACTATAAAATTAGATATTTCATCACATATAAACC
>JAXCLR010000011.1:13046-26162 GCA_035584095.1 Annona squamosa | reverse complement strand
CAATGTTGATGAATCAATAAGAAGCTCTTGGCAGTTTGAAAGCAAAGTTCTTCTTCTAGATATTTGGCTTGATCACTCAAATCTCTTAAAGATGGGAGTTACGCTCATTCAATGATTCTCAGCTACCCTCCTTGTTCATATTGAATGCCTTTTATAATTATGGAGGGAATCCGAACATTTGGAGGTAGGTGGCGCGCATTTAATGTGCCAACGTTCAAAAATTTTTCGGCAGTTGTGACCCAAGTCACAAGTGGAGTCAACTTTGGGTGCAACTTCGCCCAAGTCACAGATGGAGTCAACTTTGGGTGTGACTTCGTCTATTTGCAACTTCTTCAAGTTCCAGTATGGGTCGACTTGGTCCTTGACTTGACCCAAGTCGTAGGTGGAGTCGACTTCGGGTGCGATTTCACCTCGGCTGCTTGTTTGATGAACTTGAAACCTTCAGAGATAACTTTGATTACTTGATTTTCTTCATATTGATTGTCCTCCCTTGATTTATATCTCTTTGGAACACTGTGTGATCATTTACATGGAGAACTTTTGGATTCCTTTTCTTGAGTTCTTTAGTACTTGAATCTTGGAATCATTTTCTTACTTGAATTCCTTTATGTTTGGTTGTTCTTCCTTTAACACTCTTCATAACTTTTCTATCTTAAACATATTTGACTCCATGTCTTGAGTCTTTGAGTATTGGAGTGCATAAGAGAGGTCCAACTGCATGATCTTGATCTTCATTTGAGTGTTTGAGTTATCTTTAACCTTCCTTTTCTTTTGAATCTCTTGAATCTATCATTGAGTTATCTTGATCTGCATGTTTTCGTATTGAAGTCCGAGTCGGAGTCGACTTGGGATGCGACTTCGGCAGCTCTTGTTCTCGGTTTCAACTCTGGACAGAAATGACGCCTCCAAGTCACTACCGGAGTCGACTTGATCTGCGACTTCACCTCAAGTCGCAAGCGCAAGCAGAGTTGAATTGGAATGCGACTTCAGCACCTCTCAGTCTTGATTTCAACTCTGAAAGGAAATGACGTCTTGAGGTTGCTTCTTGAGTCAACTTGGGGATCGACTTGGCCTAAGTTGAAACCTAAGTAGACTTGAAAGTCGACTTGACTTGTCATATTTCATTTTCTTTACTTGCATATCCTTTAATCATTTCTACAAATATGTTAGTAACCAAAACTTACTCAAATTGATTTGTTAATCAGCAAAACATAGGTTTGGCTTATTTTCCACATGTTTCCAACAACGCATTTTAAAACCGTGCAGCTAAGTTGCCAAGCTAAAGTGGATAATATCACACTATGAGGCCCATAGTCCACAGGCCCAATGGATGTTTTTGGAGTTTTTGTGCTCTGTGCATCAGGTCCAATGGTCATTTTTCTGGGTCTACGCAAGAATTTTTTTTAAAATTTTTCATTACCTCAGTCGAATCATCAACCATGTACTTAAATAAATAACATAGATGAAAATTTGAAAAATTAGAACAAATATTTTTCACCTTTGTTGCTACTTAACAATAGTCCATTCCCAAGATAGAAAGTAAAATAGGTTGGTTAGTAGAAGTTCCTGAGAAAATGGAAGAAATTCAACCAAGCAACTAACTAATTGACACTCTAATAGAATATTTGACACTCCAATAGAATATCTAAATTTACAAACTCCATGGCCACCTATATAAAACCAAATTTTGGTTTGTCAATTTCAACCAAACTTCTATGAGAATACATAAAGGCCACAATTGGATTTACAAGAGAATTATTTATCAACTCAGTTAAATTACTAACAATCTCCTCAACTGGATAACTTTAAGGAAAAGTTTAAGAAATTAGAACAATAAATTCTTACCGACTAACAATCCTTTTCTAAGATGGCAGATCATGTAGATTAGCTAATAGTAGCTAGGAAGCGAAGAAGAGAAGAGGAATTTCATAGTGCCCAATTGATAATCCAATGCATCACTTGGATTTTCAAATTCAATTAGACTCAACACCCCTAGAAAATTCATATTTTGAAAATGAAATAGTAGACTTAACATTTCAAAGTGCTTAAATCTTGAAAATTTTAAATAATTCAATGGTAGTTAGTGAAAGATTGTCTAAATAATTCAATGGTAGTTACTGAAAGATTCTCTAGTGAAACTCAAGAAGAAAAGATGATAAAATTTGAGGAAAAATCTAGCGATAATAATCATCAAGATAATGTTGAAGTAAGTAAAAATGAAAATTTTATTGAAAATAATTTAGGGGAAGATGAAAGGGCAAGGAGATAATTGATCTTAGTAGAGACTTGCCCAACATCTCCTTTCTAAGCACTCTAGAAGATAACCTAGGTCAAGAGGAAGAAAATATGGTAAATTGTAATAAATCTATTGATTTTGAATTAGAGGAAGAGAATGTTAGGAAAGTAATGAAAAATACATTAAAAATAAAATATGGGAAGAACAACTTAATCAATTAATTCTCTCTAATAAATCATTTGAATTATCAAATTCAACTAGACCTATCAATACAAGAGAACTTGCACTTGACAATTTCTTAATAATCTCAACTTTATATAATAGTGTCACACTCTGGCTAATAGTCGTAGTTATTGTCCACTTTGAGCCTTGTGCCCATATGGTTTTGTCACTCTAGGCACCTAGGGCCCTAAATGCCCATAGTACCCGAAAGGCGCCTCGACCATTCAACCAGAACTTCCACTTATAGCCCAAGCTCCCTCCTTCATCCTAACTGATGTAGGATGTTACATCCATCCCCTTGGGGCTCCAATGTCTTCATTGGATGAGTTCCCGTTGGACATGCCATTAGGACATCGGGAGTTAGTTTTGATACCATTTTGTCATTCCCTAGCTAATAGTCACAGGTATTGTCCACTTTGGGCCTTGCACTCACACGATTTTGTCCCTCTAGGCACCCAAGAGCCCTAAATGCTAGCAGTATCCAAAAGTCATCTCGACCATTTAACCAGAACCTCCACTTATAGCCCAAGCTCTCTTCTTCATCCTAATTGATGTGGGATGTTACAAATGACAACGTCTTAGGTTATGAAACTACTAGTTAAGTATAGAAGGAAAGAAATAGATTAAAATCAAAATAGCACTAAAGAGAGTGTTGTAGAGCAGGTTGAAGATAAATTAGAGGAAAATGATAGAGAAAAGGAGACAATTGATGAAAATTATAATAACCACCAACCCAAAATTTTCATTTCAAATATTCCAAGTGTTGGGCCCATTAGCAAACAAAGATCAATCCAAAAGGAAGAGATGATGCAATGGTTTAAATAGGTTCCTATTCAAAATTTTCTCTTTGATATCTTTAAATACATTCTAAATTATGCTCAATTTCTCAAAGAGTCATGCACTCAAATGGGGGAATCTCTTTTAATTCTAATGAAATTATGCCCTCTATCAATGTTAGTCTAATAATTTTAAATCATTGAGACCAAAATGAAGAATGTTACATATTGGACATCATTGGTAATCTACTAATTTTTGATACATTCATTAAGTATAACTATAAGAAAGAAGTGAAAAATTTGTACAATGTTAATAATTTTGATAGAATAAGAGTTGGATGATATGAGTTTCATACGTCTGGCTAAAGACATAAAACTTAGTGCTGATTACGAGGCAACCTAATATTTTGTTTTGTTTGTATTTTCTTTTCTTTTTTACTTGTAGATTAAAGTTGTTGCAATTTAATAAAGCTTCAATCAGACCTCCATCCAAGTTGTCTCATTCCCTATTTTTTTGTTCTTAATCTTTGCATTTTTCATATTGTGTATGTATTATTAAGGGCAATAGAAATTAAGTTTCAAGGAATGGTTTGTTTGAATTTAAAAAATTAAAAATAAAAATTGATGAAAAAATTGATAAATAGAAAAATTTTCAAAATATAAAAATGAAAAAAATGTACATAAATAATAATGAAAAATAATTAAAAATAAATAAAATCAAAGTACATTTGCTATGCTAGGTAGTAAGTTAAGAAGCAAACTATAATCATCATGTCTGCAAAAAAAAAAATTCATAGTGTTTCTAAAATTTGGTATAGTATATTTCACATGCATACTAATGAACTTAGAGGGCACCAAAATAATATAATTTCTTTCTTTCATCAAAGCAACCTTCATCATCATTAAAAGTGGTAGTTGTTAGTGCGAAATAAGTAAAAATACATTCCGAGATACCCTAAAAAAAGGAAAAGAGAAAAATAAAAATTAATTAAAAAATGTTAAAATTTTCTCAAATATCCTGAAATATTATGAGGGGAAGAAAAAAATCCTAGATACCCTAAAATATGGTGATGGAAAAGAAAAAAGAAAAAAAAGAGAAGATTTAAGAAAAAATTTAACTATCACTATCATAATTTTGATACGAGCATTACTTAGCTTGGATAAGTTGAAAATTATTCATTTATCTAGTGCTTACATGTTCATTAGTACACATACTCACGTGCTATACTCTTTTATATGCATTATGAGAAATTTTTACTTATATAAGCCAAAGAAATTAACTTCTAAAGCTTACTATTAAAATTATTAACGCACTAAGATTTTTATGATTGCTAAAATTAGTATTACACTGAGATTTGTCTTTAGAATATCTTATATATTATTTCCATTTCTAGGGAAATAGAAATGTTTAAGTTTGGGTTATGATAAGTTGAAAACTTTCATACATTTTTACATGAAAAGAGCAAATTAAATATGAGTTTTATGTTAAAATTTATGAAAATTATATTTTTCATCAAATTTTTATAATTTCTACAACATGTGTTGTTTACCATTAATTTTCAAAATATAAAATGTTATGATCGACTGATAAATTGAAAGTAAATTTATTAAATAAAATTAAGGAAGCTCAAAAAATATAGATATACAATTTAAAATTTTTTGCTAGCTATCTAAATAATTTGTAGGTAAACTTATTAATGCTTTAAATAACCTCAATTAGTTATATATAAGTAAATATGTAATACTTTAAGATAGTTCGTCATAAAGCAAAATGAATTATATAATTATAAGGAGAATTAAATAGGCTTTAAAATAATAATAATAATAACTTAAAATGTGTTTGCACATTATATTAATTTAGAGCAAAATCAAAATGAGTTAATGTATAATCTTTTGAGATATAAAAGTTTATTATAAAATGTAATGAAATAAAGAATCAAATAAGCTTGAATCATCTTATGGGAATATTAGAATAATTAAATCAACATTTTAAACTGTCATAAAACAAATATTTAATGTGCATCAGTTACGAATGAAGTACCGGCGCACCATTTCTAGTGCTCCATTAATCCCCAAATAGCGATGGCGATGGCCACCGATCCAGCAGCCTGCTTTCCAACAATAGCACATCCCATTGCAGCTTTGGCGACCTCTTTAAACCATTCTACCAGTAGAAGTTCGGTTACCGGCCCCCGAACCCAGCAGCGACACACCTCTTTCCAAGCCACCATGACAAGCCCAAATCCTTACAAGCTACGACATCAACAGATAATGGCCGGATTTAATTCTGCTGCAACGATCAATTGGGGATGCAACGTGCCCAATTGCATCTGCCACACCGGCCGGTCATTTTTTAGCATGTCGCCAAGATTTTCGTTTCCAAGCAAACTTAAATTGACTGCCACAACATTCCAGTCTGCAGCATCACCCAATGGCAGCCCGTGCTCTACAAACCTGACGCATTAGTCAAATGGTTGTCCACGCTTTCATCAATGTCCATTGCTCTTTTGAAACGTCCAACCCAACAACTGGTCAAGAAGAAATTCAGCAAGTTGATAACATCAATAAATTAGCAAGCCGAGCCAATCAAAATCCTCAAGCCTGTAGGTTTTCTTCTTGGTTTTAACCAGCCGTCCTGCAGCACAACACCCATCTCCCCTAAATCTCTTCCTCCCAACCGGCAACAAAAAATTCCAACAAAAAATTCCTGCCTCTTTTATGCAAGCAACCCCTGTTCCGGCAACAACGGTGCCCACACCGATCGCTACTAACCGCCTATTGCATCTCCAATTTTAGCATCTGATCACCATTAACCATGGCAGTAAATTTCTTCCATGGCTTGCGTATCACCCATCTGTTCAAATTGGATGTGACGACCTTCCGCCCTCCAAATCCCAGCAAGCCAATTGACTGGCAAAGCATCTACCAGCACTACAATTGCAAGCCATCGATGCAATCAGAAATATTGCAGCCACACCATGAAATCCCATCGGTAGCCCAGACGATAAAATCATGGAAAAAACCCAACCCCCCGAACACCAGAAATTTCAGCCACCGATTAGCACAAAAAAAATAGCTGTGAACCTAGATTTCTCGAGCCAACTGAGTTACAAGCAAGAAATTGCGTGGAAGCACAATGTGTTGATGGCCACGATGGCATGACATGCTTGCGATAGCAGCATAAAACAACGAAAGGCAATGTGCGAAAAATCAAAGGCAGCTACAAGAATCCCACATCTGATACTCAACTCTTCTATGGGTGTGCTTCACATGCTAATAAAATGGGGGCCTCGCCAACTAAGTGGGACACACTTTTCAACACAAAAAAAATTAAGTAATAAAGGACCTTACAGTGGAGATTTGCTTTTTTGCTCGGGGTGATGTAAACTTTTATTACTTCGTAATTTTTTAATATTTTGTAGTTGTTAATTTTAATTTTTAGATTAAATTTACTGCTTTATTTCTTACTTTATAATTTTTAGATTCAATTTAATGCATTTTCCTTCTCCGCTTTCCTAGATTAATTTTTTTCTGCAATCCTTTAATTCTTTTCTTAGTTTAGATTTAATTTGCACTATTATTAATTAATTAGGCTTTTCTTTCTTTCTTTCTTTCTCTCCCTATATCTCTTCTCTTCCTTTTCTTGTAGAGGATGTTAATCTTAAACAATTGAAAACCAATATTGTCAGAATTGAACCAATTAACAAACGAATCAAGGGTCTGGTTCTGGTTTGACCGATTATGAAAACTGGATTGAGCCGGCATATTAATAATTTATATGAAGGGTTGTTTGGCCACCATTGAGACTTTTTAAACTAAAACTTTTCCATTTAAAACTTTTCACTTTCCAAACTACCATATTTTGAATTATTTATTTACATCTTTTTATACAACTATCCTACTTTTTAATCATTTATAAACAATCACCCATACAACTAACATATCTATTTTAACTTTTTTTTATTCCTCATCATTATTCATATCATTTCACATCAATTTTTTCAACTTATAAACTTTAATTAAAAAGTTTTATCACTTCCAAAACCCACTTAAGTTATATCACAGATTGTTAAAATAATAACATAAAAATTCATATATAAAAATAATTCAAGACAATAGGTTAACAAATTAACATCTGAGCAAATTAGAAATTAGTAGAAAAATAGTCACAACAACCAAACTGCCTAATGTTGTCTACCACTCTAACAAGTAAGAAGTTATCATTTAACAAAATTAGAAATTATCGATTATGCATTAAGCAATAGCCAATAGTTGAGCAGAAATTTGAAATTTCATTGAAGTTTGGCAATAATTAAAACATAAATAAAAAATTTAATAGTCCATTTGGTAAAAAATTAGTAGAAATTCAAGTAGAGCTAGAAATTAGAGTATGAAACTGACATATATTACTCCATTTCGCAGAAATCAGACATTCGAGTAAAGAAAAAAATCAAAAATTCATTACCATGGTCCACAATAAGTAGAAGCGTTGATGTGTCAATGTTGTGGGAGAAGAAGGCGAGCTGCTAGTTTTGATTCTGCCTTAGCATATTGTGGTACTACCGGATGGAGGGAAGGCTGGGATAGATAATCTCTGCTGTAAGCTGAACGTAAGAAGAAGACAACACTACCAGGCTCAAAGAAAACAATTGAATGTTGATGGAAGAGATAAGCTGGTTTGGAAAATCAACCGAAAGGGGGAATGGGTAGGTTGAACTGAGCGATGAAGCTTGCACCGAGTAGGATTTTCTACTTATTTATATAAGCCACTAAACCAACTTAACTGGTTGGCTTAAAAATGGAAAACTAAGGCGATTCAATTGCTTCCTACTAGTTTATTTTCCTCAACTAGGACCAGGAGTGATCGGATTGGCCAGGTCACTAGTTCTGAGTTGAACCATTCAAAATGGTCGATTTGATCCGATTTTGACAGCATTGTTCAAAACATTATTGTCTCTTTATGAATTTGACTCAATACACCATTATTTTTATGCTATATTCTATATAGTGTTAGCTTCATTGTATTTCTATTAATTGAATTAAATTAGCAATCATAGTGCTCTTAACAATAAGCATTTGGTTTGCATCAGAGGTGTTTCTCTCTCATTTGCATTTACTCTACTTGATCTCTCTGGTACTTAAACTGTCGAATTCTTTCCCTCTTCTTTTGTAAAGTCTCGTCTAAGCCCCTTCTTGCATCTCCTCTTGCATATTCATCATAATCCTTTCATTTACACCTCATATATCTAAACAAGATGGTTAGAAAACCCTCAAAGTTGCCCGTATCATGTCCAATAACCACAGAATCAAAAGTCATAGTTCATGGATGTCAAAGAACATTTGCCAAAAGGCTATGGAATGAAGCCACTATTGGTCCCGAGTCTATGGCTATTACCTAAGAGGAGATGGGTGAATTAGGTATTTTGAAATTTTCGCTTGAATAGAAATTTTTTCCTTTTTAATTTAATCCCCTTAATGAAACAAATGAATAATATGGAGAGTAATAAAGAAATAAAATCAAAAATCCAAACCACAGTAGTAGGCAAAGATTTTATAGTAGTTCGAGTAACCACCCCTAGTCCACTCTTCCAAGCTCACACCCTTTGTGACTTAGATTCCACTATAGTATTATCAAATACAGCTAGAGCAGCAGCTCTCTTATAGATTCCAGCTCTACGGGGCGTATACAAATCACAACATAAGTGTTGGTCCCAAGTTGATGGCAATTATCCAAGAGAAGAGGGGTGAATTGGATAATTAAGAATTTTAAAATTTTAATTTCAGATTCTACGGTTTAGTTTGATCCCCTTTAATGAATCAAATTGAAAGCGATAAGATAATGAAAGCGAAAATGAAAAATAGTAAACAATATTTGTAGTGGTTCGGGCAACCTTCCCTACTCTACTCTTCTAAGCTCACACTCCTTTATGACTTAGGTTCTACTATGTATTCTGTGAATACAACTAGAGTCACCACTCTCTTCTAGATTCTAGCTCTAGGGGCCACATACAAACAGAGCCTCTGCTCTCTTTTAGATTCTAGCTCTAGGAGGCATATACAACCAATAGCACAAGTAGATGACGATTTCCACTCCAATCACACCACTACTTTGCTATAGCTTAGTTTGAAACACCAAAGAACAAACCGAGCACCCAAAACAAAATAATTGGATAAAAATAAATGAAATCTATACTTTACTAATTTGTGTAGTAAGATTCAGTTTGAGGAAGAGTTTGTTGATGCAGCGAATCGTTCCGTGTTGAAGCAAACTGCAACTTTGAACTTGCTCTTCCTTTGAAATTGTATAGAGCACTCAATTTGTAGAGGAAAGTAGATTGAAACTCTTAGTAACACTTCTTTCTTTTTTTTCAGCCTTAACTTGTGTGTTTCCACATTTGCTTAAGTGTCTATATATAGAGGAGGGAGAATTTTGAACGTTATAGAGTTGGTTGGCGCATAATAAATGTTTCAATGTTCAAAAATTTGAACATTATTTTCCAAGTCGCAGGTAGAGTCGACTTCATGTGCGACTTCACCAAGTTGCATGCTGGAGTCGACTTCAAATGCGACTTCAGCTGTTCTTCAGTTTCCAAGTCTGTCCTCTTGGTCGACTTGGTTTGCGACTTGACCCCAAGTCGATCTTGAAGTCAACTTAAGGTGCGACTTGGCTTCCTTTTCTTGCCAAGTTTGCTTAATTCTTCCATAATCATTTCTTGCTTGCTTAACTTCTTCTTCACAGGTGTTCTTCTTTTGATTTTCAATACTTGGAGTTCTCTTGTACAAAATCTCTTTAATTTTAAGTCTAGATCTTGAAACATTTGAATCTTCGTATGCAGAAATAAGTCCAATTTTGATTTGTTGGATTCATGTATCCTGTTTGCTTTGGACTTGGAATTAATCTTCATATACTCCAAGTTGAAAGATTTAAGTGGACTTGATCTTTAATGTGACTCAAGTTTATCTTGAAGTCAACTTGGCCTTCGACTTGAAATTCTGAAAGTCTGCACTACTCATTGAAGTTGATGCTGGAGTCGACTTTGGTTGCGACTTCACCCAAGTTGCATGTGGAGTCGACTTGGTCTGCGAATTCACCCAAGTCGTAGGTGGAGTCGACTTCATCTGCGACTTCAGAATGTCTTAGTCCCCATTTTCAACGCTGTCTAAAAAATACCACTTGAAGTAGCTGTTGGAGTCGACTTCAGAATCGACTTCACCTAAGTCGATTTTGGAGTCGACTTGGCTTGCAACTTGACCTGCTTTACTTCAAAATTTTCAATTTTATAACTAAAACAAATACAGAAAACATATTAGTATTCAAAACTTTTTGAAATTGTGTTGTTAATCATCAAAACATATGCTTATAGATATTTTTCATTTAATTTCAACAATTGTTTTCAACAATCTCCCGCTTTTTAATGATTGACAAAACCAATTTTAGTTTATACCTTTTAATAAGTCATTTTGTCCTATTTTGATACAATAAGTCATTTTCCTTTTGAATTTGATGAATTTTACATGTATTTATCATTATCAGCATACTTGATTGAACAATCATATCATTAGTGATCAGAGCAAAACATAATCAGAGCATAAAACGGAATGTAATTCAAACATTTCATATATATTGGAAGAATTCATATAGATTACAATGCAAAAGAAAATGAAACCTATATACTAGCTACCCAACCCAAAAAGATCAAAAACTCTTAAAACTCAACTCAAAAACTCAACTCAAAACTTAGCCTATATCCCCCTTTTTGTCAATCAAGCAAAATGGGAGTCAAGTACCAAAGAATTGGTGAATTGAAATTGGGAAATGGGATAAGGTTTTGGGTAGGTTTGATGGATTGAATGTGAGTAGAGGAGTAAAAAGAGGACATAGGTGCTGGTGTACGATCGCGACGAACTGATCCAGTATCAAAAGGATCTAGTTCGGGTATGGGTTGATTTCGATGGTGCCCTGATGCTAGATGATAGTGAATGGTGCGTAGTTCTCAATCCATGTGATCTTGTCGGGAATGCATGTCCGTCATTGCATTGTGAACCCCAACAATTTGGTTAGTTAACCTATCCTCTAACTGCTCCAGGTGAACTTGAATAGCGTTCACAGAGGTCTCCCAGGATGGAGGATGTGGTGCAGGTTCAGGAATATGTGAACCTCTAGGCGAACATGATCCATGTGAGGCAGGTGATGCTGGTGCCTCGTGATCATCCTGTGGAGCAGGTTGCTCTTCTGGAGGTGTCGAGGGTTGCTCCCCCTGTCCCTATGCATTCTTATCTTCCTCTAGAGTTGATCCTCCCATTCTTTCCCGTATCCTATCTACTTTGAATTGCTCCATATTTATCTTCATTCTTTGAAGCAGAGATTTGTTGATAACGTTTGTGGGTTTGAGAACCTCAAACTGTTCGCCATCAATATCCATCTCATAGTATTCCAGGATCCTCGTGATTCATGTCCCATACAGTAGAACCCCTCATGGGTTGTCCTTCCTCGAAGCCAGTGCTTCCAAAAATAGTCGTGGTAGGCTGACTTTGACCCTATTCACAACTTTCCAAAGAATTCCTGCCTCCTGAGGGTTTAATTGGTTTCTACCACCTCCCTTAGGATAGATACATGGCTATCAAAAGGCGTAGAACTTGTAACCTAGGAGACAAATCCATGTAATACAAGAATTTGATCCCTGGATGATATTTGTTGCTCTGGGTAAGCTGATTGTACATTTGATCTAATGTAAGATATAGGGATCTGCTCTTCCTCAGCAGGAACGCCTAGAATTCCGCCTATCTTGAATAAGGCATCTGCTTGATTTAGGGCTGCCATTGTCTCCAAGAACATTTCAATTCCCTTTACATAAGTACAATAGTTATAATCATCCCGTAGATAGTAAAAAGTCCTGGTTAAATCTAGATAAACTCTTTCATTTGCTTTCAATAATCTAGTCCAACCTTGGAATTCTAGTAGCTCTTCAATCTCAAATTCATAGTCGTTTAAGAACTTAAAATCTATGATTTTGGGGATGAATACCTTACGTTCAAAGAACGACTTGTAAAAACGACTATGTTGGAGTTCTGTCTTGAAGTACATGGTCGGCATCTTCAAGACCTGAGTTTTGGCAGCCAAAGCTCTTTTCCTTCTAACCCCTGTATCCGTGCTTCTGGTAGTCTGGCTTTCTGCGCCTTGAGCACCCGTAGTTGATGGGGTTTCATTTTGGAATCTAACTTGTCGACCTATAGAAGTCAATGGCTTGTCTCGGGTTCGTTTATTAGGAGTCCGTTGCATCCTGGGAACCTCTTCTTCAGTGTGGGATTTTGATTGTCTGGGAACGGGCCTTAATGATGGCTATGACACAACTAGTTAGGCAAACAAGATTTGGGAGCCATTTGAGATGGATTTTTGGAAATGTGATTTTCAAATGGAGCTTAAGAGGGTTTGACTTGAGAGGAATATAGAAAGGGAGAAAGGGAGAAAGGTAGAAAGGGAGAAAAGGGAGAAAGGGAGAAATTGGAACAAAGGCTTCCTGGAGAGACGGCCGGAAACTAGAGGAGAGCGTGAGCAAGAAAAATAGAGAGAAAATGAAGGAGAAATGGGAAGACAGGTTGCACGGGAAGGAGGAAAGAAGAAAAGAAGGAAGAGAAGAAGAAAAGGGGAGGAGAAGCCCGATGGTCGTGTGCTGGAGTCGATGCTGCCCTAGGCGAAGTCGACTTCGCCATGCCCAAGTCGACTTCACTATCGACTTGAAATCTCCTAAATCCAAATTTTCATTTAATTATTCCTAATTTAACTCAATCATTCCCATATCATTTATAATCTTGTAAAATGATTCCTTTGCTAAAGGTTTGGTGAATATATCAGCAATTTGATCCTCAGTTTTCACATATTCC
>JAXCLR010000010.1:258894-294090 GCA_035584095.1 Annona squamosa | reverse complement strand
CATATCAACCATTGAATTTTATTTTAAAAATTAATTATAAATTATTATTTCAATTAAATCCATAATTAATTTAAATTGAATGAAATAAAAATTTGAATAAACATATAAAAATATATTAATTATTATATATGACTTTTAAAAATAAAATCGTATAAATTATATTTATTTAAATTATATGTAACTATAATTAAGATTTAATGGTTACCTAAGATAATTTTTTAATGACATTAATAATGTTCCCAATTAAGGTTACATGTGTAATATTGAGAAAAGAAATTTTTTAAAACTTGAACATATAAAATTTTCATAGCCTAATAGTAGGAAACTAATGGATAGTAGAGTTATATATGAATTAGAAGATGAATTTTCTAAACAACCAAAATCAAGTAAACCATGGATCAAACAATTGCAACTGTTTTCATCTTTTAAACCAGGCCAATTATAGTTAGACTGGATGTAATTATAAAAAATAAGTAAACTAGCATCCTTATAGTTTATATACAAATTAAAAAATATTAACTCCTAAATTTTAATTTAAAAATAAATTATAAGATTTATTTCAAAAGTAAAACAAATATAGATATAATCAATTGAATAGAAAATAGATAATAAAATTTTCATGATTTAAAGGTAAAATTCATACTCCAACTCACCTGCCCGCAATGCTTAAACATAAAAAAATGTAAAATTTTTGTATTGAGATAATTTACAAAGTTAGTAAGTTAAGTCCACAAAAATCTATAAGTTTAACTCATCTTTTCTGTTGCTCTTTTTAATTTAAAATTCATAAAACAAAACCAAAATCTATAAACATTCTTAAAAAAAGTCATTTTGCATAGATATGTAAAAAGAATTAAACAGGCTAGAAATGATTTAAAAATATTTGAAAAGAGTTTATTTAGGAAATTGTATTTATAATATGAGAATCTTTAATAGGAATTACGTAATAGACTAGTTTGTATTAATTTCAAATTTATAAAATACTATAATCTTACTACAAAAAAGAAGACTACGTATATTAAATAAAACTAAGTAAGCTTACATATATATAATTGAGAATATTTACCGGTCGTCTAAATAATTTAGGGGTAAAACTACAAATGATTTAAACAACTTTAATTGATCCAACATGATTTAATAAATTATATAAATATAAGAAGAGTTAATAGGCTCAAAAGAAATAAAAGTAATAAAATAATAATTGAAAATATTTACTAGCCTATTAGATTAACTTGAGAGAAACTAATACACTGAGGTGATCAACAAATCACATCTACATACTTGGTAGGAGACAAAACGAACTATCGTTCAAAATAAAATATAAAATAACTTCAATCCAAACAAAATTATAAGGCATTTTAATGGAGTAGATGATCCAAGAATTGGCTTCCATGTGTACAGTTTTGAATGCACCATCGGAGTACTCATTCAGTACTCCATCTTCCCCAAATGAAGGTATCCGAAGCTGCATCTTAATCTCGTCGGCCAATTGAGGAGCATCTTTGACAGATCTCTACAGAAGCAGGGATGCATTGCAAAACAACCTAAATCCGAGGACTCGTCCAACCATAACAACATCGCCCCTGCCCTCTTCTCCCTAATAAACGACCATCTCAACCCCGAATTACAGCAGTCCATTTTTTAAACTAACAAAAAAAATGAAGCGATCCAAACATCTCTACCCAGTTGCAACTGGCTACAATAATGAGCTAGAATCACTAACCTAGCTGATAAAAAAAAGCCATAGATCTCATTTTCGGCCACCCCACAGTATAGGACAAAACCTATTAAAATTGCAGCGTCTGCAAATTCATCAAGTGAGACCGGCCACGAAGATTAGCAAACCACCCAAACCCATTCCAAGAAACTGATTTCCATGAAATCTAGTTGCAGCATCTCGCCATCTTCTCAACCGAAAAATCAACAGCCCCAATCCAGCCACCGATCTCACCTTCCATACCAAATCAAAGGGTAAAAAATCCATCATTTACAGTAGCTTCTAACAAATCGGCCAACTCCATTAATTTCGGTATCCTCTTAAAATCAGCAACTCCTAAGCAGCGTTAATCAGCTGCCGCCCACCTCTCATGTCAACAACACCTTCTCCCTCACCGACCCATTGCAGAAAAATCTCTGTTCCAGCCACCATGTCCCTCATTGATCAAATAGCAGTTGGCCCGTGATCAGTGCCCCTTTGAGTCCACTTGCTTCGATCAGAAATTGCCAGAGAAAGAATGGCTCGGGCAACAGAATAAGGGAGAAAGGGGAATGTGATGCGAGTGATAGCTTGCTAACATCGACGCTCCCTTCAAAATTTTTAGATGCCGAAAATGCCCATGGCAATCCAAGCCATCTATTGAAAATGAACGGTAGATGGCCAGCTTCCCATGAAAAAATTGTAGGAAGTGCTTTCTTTGGGTTGGCTCAAATCCTTAAGCAAGAGAAAAAGGCGTATCATATAACATGGTGTAGCTTGTGCCATTGTTTTGAGAAGTACCCCTTTACCCCCAGCCAAAGAAAACCTCCCTTTCCATCATTTTATCCATCATTTGATCTTCTTGCAGATGTGTTCCTTGTAACTTTGAGGACTTGTTTCCTTGACTTGCCCATCAAAGTTGGAAGACCGAAGTAAGATTGGATTTGCACTGCCCTTAAACCCCAATCAGGTTTATGTCCTTCTTCTTTGGCCTTGACATGTATTTTTGCTAATGAAGAGAGTTGTCTTGTTGGTATTCACTTTTTGCCCTCAGCACTTACTGTATTTTTTTAGAATTTGAAGTAATCTAGAAATTTTTGCTAAGATTGCTTTCAGGAGTAGTGAAACATCGTCAACGAAAAATAAATATGTAATATTTGGACCACACGGAGCAATATACTTGGCTAACATTTGTTGTCTTAGACTCATGTACCTTATTAACTAAGATAAGCTCTCAACACAAATGAGAAACAAGCACAAAGGTATAGGATCCCCTGGTAGACTGCTCTACCTGAATTTAAAACCTTTTTCAAATATTCATTGATATTTACTTTATAGCTGATAGAGAACAAATAACTCTGTATCTATCCAACCTAGGTTTCATTAGAGTTCATCACCCACATTATTTCTATCTAATAGGCCCATTCAACTCAATCATACACTTTGGATATATCTTGTTTTATAGTTATAGCTTCTCTTTTCTCCTATTTTCTTCTTATGAGATGATGAATTACTTCAAATGCTGTCAGCTTGTTGTTAGTGACAAGGTGACTCGAGATAAAAGTACTTTTCTAACTTTAGATGATGTGGTGAAGATATTGATTTAAGTTGTTAGGATTTTGAATAAGATTAGTATATGATATTGTATACAATGATGGGACAAAAGTCATTTACCTTGCTTGCAACTTAACTTGTGTCTTTTACATTTGGGTTTTGTCCCAAATATACCCACTGTAGATGACACATTTACCAAATATACTTGCAATGTTTCAAAAATCACAAATATATCACTTACCTTGCTAACAAAGGATAATTATATCCATTCTTTCGTGTGCCATTATTAAATCAAACAAATTTTTCTTAAATAACTAAAATAACTTTGAATAAAATATCCTTGAAAAATACATCCAAAGTGTATACTAGAAATTAAATTAGTCGGTAGGAGATAGTGTTTTTGCAAGCATCTGAAGCTCAAGTTGATGACTATGCTCAAAATTGCATCATAACTAGTCATTTTCCTATCCGCATGGCAACCATGCCCACTTGGCCCAATCTTGCCCGCTAGTAGCTTTTTTAGAATATTGTTGCTAGTAGTCAGATCATTTGATCACCCTTCTACCATTACTATCTTCTTCAACTTAGGTCATTGACTCATCCTATTTAGGACTAGGCTACTTTAGCCATTGTCTTTTTAACAGGTCTCAAGACAAATTTTAAACTAATCTCAAGTTAATATCACAGTGGCGAGTTAATAAAAATGTTGGTCAAGTATAATATTTTTAAAAATTTATACATGTATTAAACATAAAGACATGTCCATGTTAAATTTAAATGTTATATGTTTTAATATTTTATTAATTAATAAAGGTAAATATTATTATTAAAACTACATATGGGTAAATATAGTATAAATTTATTAAAATAGATTAACGAAACACACCTCACACCTCATTTAAAATGAATTTGGCATTTTAAAATATTTTAAAAAAATAATAGTAATATCTTTGAGTGTTTCTAAAATACTCGAAAATTACAATTATCCATAAGAGTGATATGTATACATACAATAGTAATATCTAAGTTTGCATATTTACTTTTTAAAGCTTGAAGTTTACATATTTGCTTTTAAATCTTCTATGTCTCATTCTTTTGTTTTTTCGACTTTGTCATTTAATTAAGCACATAAAGTGAAAAATCTATCTTATTGATGTAAGTGTATTTTTTTCATTAATTATTTTATTCTTGTTGAGTATTGTGGTTGAGAATAATATGAGATGGGTGTTATCCCCCATGTTTTTAAACTTTCGTTCAGAACAATTATTTTCTTTTTATTTTTTATTTTTCCGGAACAAATGCAAAGTGCATTTTGAAAAAAATACAGGTGCCATTCTTCTTTTTTATGTTTTGAAAATATTCTGACACCCTTATTAAATCAGTCTTCTGTAAAATATCTAATTTTTAAAATTTGCGGTTTCTTTAGAAGTGTTGTCTTTGTTTTTTAAATCTCATGTTTGATTTTTTTAAATATATGGGGTCAATCAAAAATAATTTCTTGAAATAGACGGATTCATGAAAATTGATGGAAATCGATTTCTTTTGGTTGATGGATTAATAAAAAAATTCACGTAAATATTCTTTTTAGTAAGTAACGGATTTTGATCCTTTGATATTAATTATTCATATTCATTTGGAAGAAAGCATTAATATAATAATTTAGAAAAAGAAAAAAGTGAAACTAACAAAAACAAGGCAAAAAGGATAGAGGTTGTATCTCAATGCATGTCATCGAGTAAAATAAGGGTGCATACCAAGACCTATACCTATTTTGGCCATATATATTTATGTCTAGATTAAACCCGATACTAAACTCTATACTATCAATTCCAATATGAGTCAAAGCTAGTTGAGACTTTGTCTTCTCATTGAGGTAAAGAGTTGGTGGGAGAGGAAGTGAAAAAGGGAAAGAGAGAAAGGGGGAGGAGAAGGCTACCAGAGAATGACACAAAAGGGGAGAAAGAAGAGCAGCGGAAAAGAGAAAAAAAAAGAGCAACTTCCTGTTGATTTGTCCTCTTATCGAGGCAAAGAGTTGGTGGAAGAGGAAGCAATAAAGGAAAAGGAGAAAAGGAGAGGAGAAGGCTGCTGGAGTCGTGATTTGCCACTATTGCCTTCACCAACAACTAGGTAAGAATGATTTTTCTCAAATACTTTTAGGATTTTGTATACGCATGTTATAGATTCTTTTGTTTTTTGATTTGGAATCCTAGTTGGGGTTGTGGCCAACAATGGGGAAGATGATGGTTGCCAAGTCCACTCCATTCTCAAGCACCATACCTAAGGAAGCCAACTATAGCATCTCCACATCATTTTTTCCATCACTAAACATACAGTTACGACATCCCCCAAATGGTTTCGCATGCTACATTTCTTAGAACAATGGGATTGAAGGGCCAGCGTACTAGAGTTGTTTGAGAATATTCCTACTAAGAGCCTAAAAACATAGGGCCTATTTGATTAGGCAGTTGAGTTATCACGTAGTAATGCATTAAGGGATAAACTCCAAATAACTTATCCATACGCACTTTTTGGGGTCTTCACCGAAAAAAATTCCTTGTGAAGATTAAGCTAAACGCAAACCAAAAAGGAAAGAAATTAGGCTCCTTCTGTTCATGAAAAAAGGGAAAAATAGACCTATAAACTCTTAGCCATTGATATTTGTATGATAGCCGTTATATTTAATTTAATATTTAGATTATATCTGTCAGACAATCCCTAGATTCCAGCCCATTTTAACGGAATCGAGAAAGATAAAAAGGCACGGGCGACAATAAGAAAAAGGATCAGAAATTCACATAATTTATACCTCTTCTGCCTTGATACCATGATGGTCAAGTAGCATCTCTACCTCAAGGCCTTTTGAAACCCTAGGAGGTAGTATTTCAAGCACGTCTAATTGTGCCTACACAACTCCCGCTCACTCTTTTGTCACTTCTGACTAATGAGTTCACAAAGTTGTGGCTACACCCTCAGTCGTGTCTAAAAAAAGATTTCTGTAGCATTGGAAAGAGGTGTATTATTCACTATGAGCACATGAAGTACCTAATTGACCAATCGAGTAGAAGCGACTAAATGTAGCTATCAACATTACCTCATACAATTATTTCATTCATTATTTGCTGTCCTAGTAGTGTTTTATGAGAAGATCATACTTTAGATGTCAGAAAAATGCTTGATTTATGCACAAGAAAATTTATATGTTTGATGTCGCATATATTTGTATGTAAATAGTTGAAGCTCTGAGACAAAATTTTGTAACCAATGAATAGGGCTATGGGGCAAACACATGACATCTATTGTAGATATCTCTAGACATTTAGCATACATTTGTTATGCCCACTTATAAATCTCGGTTATAAATTAATTAGAAATAATCAACAATCATGATTAAATCAAATAATAATTAATATTAAAAAATATTTTTAGAAAAACATACTTAACCTTGTCTACAATTAAATGACTTGCTTGTATTTGTAAATTTTATCAAATAAGGACTTGCCTCATTTGTATATATTTAACAAGAAATTTTCCCTTGAACTCAACTTCAATATGTTTTCAAGCATTAATCATTTACCATTATTTCAAGTGATAATAAGAATATCATTTCTTTTAAAATTTTTGTGATGATGTGTAATGATGAACTTAATTTGTACTTTACAGTACTACTTCTATCTTGTTTGTCCAATTTGGTGCAAATTATGAATTTGTTTTTTGTCCTATCCTATCAACACCCAATCCTTGCTCTCGCATCTTATTATTTTCTCTATTCCAATAGGGCACACTACTAGTCACGAATTGAATAGTTGCAAGTTGCAAACCATTCACTTTATGCAGATCCAGTCATGTCTTTGCCTCTTTGGTTCATGAATACTCAATATAGTTGTGTACTCATCTTTCTAAGGTGTTAAGAATGTGTTACAGCAATTCTCCCATGGAAAAAAAGTGAAGACAGAAATCCTTAGAAAAGAAGAATTTTATAATAGTATTTATTATTCATCAGGTTGTGTTTCTGTTGTAGAAGAAGCTGTTATCATACACCTATTTTATTTACTATGTGATATTATAGCTTCTTGTATTGGATGAACTATAACAAACTTGGTCTATATTTGCATACATTTTATGCATGAGCATGCTATGTTATTAGAGAAATGTTAACAAGGAACTTTCTTTTTTACTTGTAAATGTTTATGCCTTGAATAGTGAATGAGAATGCTATATTGTGAGTTGATGTGTATAGCAAAATTATTGGTTATCTATTTTTGAATATCACCATGCTCATTATGCAATTGACATGCTATATTGAGAGTCAATGTCTTCAGGGATATTGTGTGTTCTCTATTTTTGAAAGCATGCTTAATATCTAGTAAGCATGCTATATTGGAAGTATGTGCTATTTGTTTCTTAAAATTAATATATTTAGCTTGTAATCAACATACTATATTAGAAGTATGTATGCAAGGAAATTTTTGGCTATGTGATTCTTAAGATCAGTGTACATAGTATAAAATCAGTATATTATATTAGAAGACAATGTGCACAAAAAATTTTTTGCTATTAGTTTACAAACATCAACATATTGAATCATAAATGAGCATGAGTATAGTTAGTATTGAATGAGGATGCTATATTAAATGTTAGTTTTTATCCAGACGAATTTTAGGTCATTTGCTAGTGAATGTTAGTATGCTTATTGTTCAATCAACATGCTATATTGAAAGTCAGTGTCTAGATATTTTTGTACCTTAAAATGAATATGAGCCATACGTGTTTTTTTGCTATTTTTAAGTTTGTATGATGATTCATTTTCATTTTGCCTCAATCGAATTTATCTTTTAGCCTCATTAGTAAAATTTCATTCTTTACTCCAATGGCAAATCAAGCACAATTTATGTTTTGATGATTAACAATTCAATTTGAAAAGATTTAAGGCACTAATATGCATGATGAGATGTTTTAAAGTTTAGATACTTTAAAATTCAACTTGGTAGATTAAGTCACAAACTAAGTCAACTCAGGTATTGACTTGGGTCAAGTCGATACCCAAGTTGACTCCACTATCGACTTCAATGGAGCACTTTTTGACAGTGCTAATAAGTGGATGGATGAACAGGCTAAGTCATAACCGAAGTCAACTTTGCATGCTACTTGGGTGAAATCACAACCCAAGTTGACTCCGTTAGTGATTTGAGGTATCTTTAGGGGTCCAAAGCTGGATTAGACAAAGTCAAGTCGTAACTGAAGTCAACTTCGGCATACGACTTAGGTGAAATCACACATGAAGTCAACTCAGGCATACAACTTAAATGAAGTTGCAAACCAAGTCAACCCGAGCATTCAACTTGCACAAATGAAGCTCAAATTATGAAATTTCAAGCTTAAGCATGACAAGTTTAACTCAAGAGACATCATACTATCATCCAAGACAACATCATTCAAAAGTGCTGAAAAGATCTTGACCAAATTCAATATTCAAGAAGTTTCAAAATTCCACATATACAAATAAAAACATATGAAGATGAATAATGAACAAATAAGGACAATTATATAAATAGATCAAGATCATATTGGGTCAAGGTTCCAATGAACAAAGTAAAGAGTGAAGTTGTAACCCAAGTCGACTTCACCTGCGTTGCAATGGTAAAAAAAATTCAAATATTGGTGCATTAAATGCATGCCACCTACCACCAAATGTTCGAATTTACTCTTCTCCTATTTCATACACATCAAACGAAGGAAAAAGAGTTGCTAAAGCATTGAATAAGCTTTACCTTGCAATTTTCTAGGGTTTAAGTGCTCATTAAGGAGATCTATAAGAAGAATTTTTTTCTTTGACTGCAAGTGCTCAAGTGTATATCCATTCAATCACTCTACAAGTTCTTCCATAAGTTGTAAATCTGCCTACACAACTGTAAAATATTGAATATTATTTTCATTCATTTATTTGTGATTCCACTTGATTTGGTATTGGAGACCAAGATCAAGTAAAGGCCAAGTAGTGTTTGGTTAGAGTGTAACTTGCTACTTACTTGTGCAAAAACTATAAAGGCCCCATAGAGCTGGAATCTAGAAGAGAGCAAGTGCTCTAATTGCATTTCCATTGGCATAGTGGAACCTAAGGCACAAGGGTATGTTATTGGCGGAGTGGAGTAGGGAAGGTTGTCTCGAACTATTATAATTTCTAGCACTTGTTTTTGTTTGCTCACTTGCTGTCTTATTCTCCACGTGTTTCATTTAAGGGGACCTAATTTAAAAGGGGGTTACAACCAGTACACTGATGTATCTTTTAAGAACCTGATTCATCTCTTTCCTTTTGGATTTTTCCATAAACTCAGGACCAACAAGTGGTATCAGAGTAGGACTTTGAGTTTATACCAAAGAGATTTTAGTTAAATAGCATCCTAGTCAACTTCCACAAATGCTTTTACTGAGGGTCAGTCATTTACTAGATCACCTCTATTCGATAGAAGTAACTTCGATTATTGGAAGTTGAGAATGAAACAACTAGTCATGACTACAAATAAGGACTCTTGGATTACCATCCAAGATAGTGTTATATTACCCAAAGGTGAGAGAGCCTTCAAAAGGAATGAGGAGAAAGTTACATTTGTAAAAAGTAATGTCAAGGCAACGAACTTTTTATTTTGTGCCCTAAATGCAACTAAGTATGATAGGATATCATCTTGTTTATCTGCTAAAGAGATACGGGATACTCTAACATCAATATAAGAGGGCACTTCTCGAGTCCAAGGGACTAGAATGAATATTTTGATTGGAGAATTGGAAAGTTTTAAGATGCTTGACACTTAAAACATATTTGAAATAATTGCAAGATTTTCTAAGATTATTAATGCATTAAAAGGTCTTGGAAAAGTAATTTCTGAATCTAAATAGATTATGAAGATCTTAAGGGCCTTGCTAGAGTCATGGACTTCAAAGATCACATCTATTGAAGAAGCAAAAGATCTAAACACTTTGAAGCTACAAGATCTTATCAGCTCACTCATATCTCATGAACTGATAAAGAAAAGGAATGAGGAACATCATAATGGAAAAAGAACAATTATCTTAAAAGCAACACAAAGCTCGGATGAATCCACATACTCTTCCAAAAATGATGATGAGGAATTGCATTACTCATAAAGAAATTCAAAAAATACATGAAGAAAAGAAAAACTTTGGCTCTAAAGGATTCAAGGAAAGAAGTATAAGGGAAAAGAAGAAAAAAATGACCAATGCTACAGAGGTGGTGGAGTGGAACATATGTAAGCATAATGTCCTATACTAAAAGAAAATAAATTAAAAGAATGGAAAAAAGATAGAAACAATCTCAAAAGAGTTTCAAATAGTAAGGATACCTCCACGATAAGCAGCTTGTCAAATGAGGACCATGAAGTCGCTAATTGTGCACAGATATGTTGCATGGCGAGAGTTGAGAAAGAAAATATATTGAATTGCTTCACTACAATTGAAGTAATAGAAGAAATAACCACATCAACTAACTGTATAGGCAGTGAAGAGGTAACTTCTAAACTTGACCAATTTAATTCTAAGTCTATCTATTTCTCTACTCATGATTGTCTCAAATGTGCAGAGTCAGATGAATTGCAATAAGCCTATGATTCATTGTATGATAAAATCAAGAAATTAGATAGCAAATATATATTAAAGAAACGACAATGTGACTTAACTATTATTATGAATGGAAAACTAGCCGAGAGGGTCAAATACTTAACGGATGAAAACAATGTCTGGACAGATGAAGTTAAAAGGCTAAAGAAAGACAAGAAACATTGAATGAGTCATTAGCCAAATTTTCTAAACTAGGAGAAAGAGTTAAAATATTTTTAAACATAACCCAAAAATAATAAAAGAGGACTTAGGTATTCCACATCTGAGCAAGGTGAGTGAAGCCTCAAGCCAAGGCAACAAATTTTTTTTAATCGTAAATTAAAAATGAACAATGTTGCTTAGATTAGAAGGCCATCTTAGGAACGAAGTTGTGCATGGAGCCTTACTCAAAGACTCCTGAGGGTATGTAATTTCTACAATAAGTTTGGTCATAAAATTTATCAAAGCTAAGTTAGTTTGGGTACCAAAGATCATTCGATTTGTGTCTTCCAAAGTAAAGCGACGTTAATTCTAATGACTTACTAACCCGAATGGACCCACAAAATGGGTAACAAAGAGAGAAACTTTATGTAAAATTTTTTACATGTTTGTCTTAAAGCTAAAGCCAACAACACATGATTTATGGATAGTGGCTGCTCGAGACACATGACTAGAGATAAAGTCTTGTTCTATAATCTCAAACCGTATACTAGTGGTACTATTGCATTTGGGAATAATGAAAAATATAAAATTAGTGGTAAAAGAAATGTGTATGATATTTCAAATTTATGTATAGAGGATGTATTGTTTGTTAATGGACTCAAATATAACTTAATAAGTATTAATCAATTGTGTGACAAATGTTACAAAGTTGTCTTTGAATCATCTATATGCAATATATTTGACAAAAAATACATAGTATTCAGTGAAAAAAGACATGTAAATATATTTGGTTTCTTTTGATAAATTGGATGGAAAATGTCTTAAAACTATTGACAACAATTCATGGGTATGACAAAGACTTAGACATATAAACATGTCAAACATTAAGACCCTATGGAAAAAGAGTTTAGTAGAAAGGTTACAAAAACTCAAATATGATAAAGACAAAATTTGAAAGGCATGTCAAGTGTCCAATCAATCTAAGATGTTATTTTCACCTAAGAATGAAGTTACAACTTCAAGGCCACTTGAATTACTACACATAGATTTTTATAGGTCATCCGATATTTTGAGTCTTGGAGGAAATAAATATATTTTTGTTATTGTGGATGATTTCTTAAGATTTACTTGGATAATGCTATTAGCTAGCAAAGATGAAGTCTTCTCAATGTTTGTCAATTTTTCAAAATTGATAAAAAATAAAAAATCAAATACAATTATATCAATCAGAAGTGACCACGGTAGTGAACTTGAAAACAAACGCTTCATAGAATTTTGCAATGAAAAAGAAATTCAACTTCTCAACATAATAAGGTAGTTAAAAGGAAGAATAAATCAATTCAAGAGATAGCTAGGACCATGCTAAATGAAAGTAAATTTTGGGGTGAAACTATAAGTACAACTTCTCATGTATTAAATCGAGTTACCATTAGTGCAATTTTGAAAAAGCCCCCATATGAGCTATGGAAAGGTAAAAAATCAAATATTTCATATTTTCATGCTTTTGATTGCACTTGCTACATATTGAACAATAGAAAAATCAATTTAGGAAAATTAGATGCCAAAAGTAATGGGCAATATTTCTTGGTCATTCATCAAATAACAAATTATGTAGAGTTTTCAACAAAAGAAATAAGTAGTAGAAAAATCAATTTATGTTGTATTTGATGAATTTAACGCAATTCCTAAGAAGGAAGATGAGCTACGTGATGCAAATAATTGATCAAAGAATTTTGAAAAGCTACAAGTGGAAAAGCGAGAGGTAGAAGAATCAAAGAAAGAACAAAGTCAAGACAAAGACGTAAGTAAAGTAATATTCCCTACAAACCTCCAAAGGATCTAAAATTCAAAAATGATCAACCGATTGAGAAAGTAATTGGTAAAGTATATGAAGTTGTGAAAACTAGAGGCTCGAGGCAAAAATATGTGGACATTTTGCCTTTATATCTCAAACAGAGCCAAATTTAGTTGATCAAGCTTTTAATTATGAAAATTGGATCATAACCATGCAAGAAGAGCTAAATCAATTTGAAATGAATCAAGTATGACATCTGGTTCCTAGACCCAAAGATTGCATGGTCATTGGTACCAAATGGGTCTTTAGGAATAAATTAGATGAAAGTGGATTTGTTGTAAGAAACAAAGCTTTACTTGTAGCCAAGGGGTATTCACAAGAGGAAAGAATTGATTTTGAGGAATCAAATACTTCAGTGGCTAGATTGGAAGCCATATGCATTCTATTAGCATTTACATCTCATATGGGTTTCAAGTTATTTCAAATGGATGTAAAAAGTACATTTTTGAATAGATACCTTAATAAAAAAAGTGTATGTTGAACAATCTCTTGGTTTTGAAGAAAAAGATGAATCTAAGTTTGCATAGAAGTTGACCAAAGCCTTGTATGGATTAAAAAAGGTTCCAAGAGTTTGGTTGGAGAGGCTAAGTAAATTTTTGATTGATCATAAATTTTAAAAAGAAAATGCTAATACTACAAATTTTATTAAGTACAAAGGAAAAGATATACTAATTATTCAAATTTATGTTGATGATATTGTATTTGGTTCTACTAAGGAATCTCTATGTTAAGAATTTTTCAAACTTATGAAGAATGAATTTGGAATGAGCATGATAGGCAAGCTTAATTTTTTCCTCGGACCGTAAATTAAGCAATTAAATGAAGAAATTTTTATAAATTAGTCTAAGTACGTCAAGAAATGCTCAAGAAATTTGGAACGTATAATAGAAAAGGAGCAAATACACCCATGAGCTCAAGCATCAAAATCAACAAAGATGAAAGAGGTAAACAAGTTGAACAAAAATTGTATAGGAGCATGATAGAATCTTTGTTATACTTGATTACATCTTGACCAGATATATTATTTAGTGTTTGCATGTGTTCTAAATTTTAGTCACGTCCCAGAGAATTACATTTACCAATCGTGAAAATAATTTTTAGATATTTAATTAACACTACCCATCTAAGGTTATGATACCCTAAGGGTTCAACATTTGATCTAATCGGCTATTTGGATGCAAATTTTTCCAATTACAAGATAGATAGAAAAAACACTAGCGGAACATGTCAATTTCTTAGAAACATGATGGTTTCATAGTTTTTAAGAAAATAAACCAGTATTGATCTATCTACTGTAGAAGCTGAATACATTACCATTGGGAGTTATTATGCCCAATTGCTTTGGATAAAACAACAAGTTAGAGATTATGAGATAGATTACAAAGATATACCTATTAGATATGAGTGACAATACAGGTGCCATTCGTCTAACGAAGAATCTTATATTACATTCTAGAACTAAACACATAGATGGAGGATATCATTTTATTAGAGAACATGTTGAAAATCATAATATTTGTTTGGATTATGTTAAAATAGAAGTCAAATTGCTGATGAAATTGATGCAAAATTACAAAAGTACTACCGAACATGATTATATGACTGTTATGATTGTTAAATTGATTTGCTTGTATGAAATAAGTTGAATGGATAGGAAATAAAGTGCATTGATACTTGGGTAAGGAAAACCAAGTCGACTCAATTCATTTCAAGTTGACTTCACTGAAGTTGGCTTTGGATGAGAAAAGTTGACTTTGAATCCAACTTAAGGTTTGACGTCGACTCCGCGGTCGTCATTTTAGCTAGTCTTATTTTAGGCGCAAACGACCGTCTCCTTTCATTTCTCCCTTCCCACTTCATTTTGGCTTCACTTTCTCTTCTTTCAAGCTTGAAATCACCAAATCTCTTAATCCCATTTTTTGTTTATCAAATTTCTAAATTTAATCTCTTACACATCAATGGCACCTAAAGAGGCTTCAAAACCTAGTAACTTCCCGTTTAAAGGCCCTCTAAATCCGACACAAGGGAGGACATGCCTAGACGGCAACAGACGTCATCCAAACATGCTAGAGATGAAGCCATGACATCCGCGGGTCATGAGGTTTGATTCCAAGTAGGTAATCCCTCCACTTCTGTACTTAGAGATGAAGCAAACTTGGAATCCAGTGAGAGTATGAAAATTGTAGGGGAAAGAAAGGGAACCATAGTTCTAAGTAGGGGTGCAACTTAGGTAGGGTACCTGCAGGTCGACCCGCTGGGTACCCTAAATAGGGTAGATTCGGTTCCATAGAACCTATCCGTAGGGTCGGTTCAGTTCCTCGAGTAAAATACCCGGTCGATTTCGGGTAGGGGTCGGTTCCGGTTCTGGGTACCCAGAACCGACCCGGATCACATTAATATATATATGTATATATAAATACCTAAAACAAAAGCCCTAAGCCCTCTCCCCGTCTCGCGCCGTTGCTCGTAGTCCCTCTTCTCTCCTGGTCTTGCGCCGTCCCTCTGCTCTCCCCGTCTCTCGCCGTCCCGTCCTTCTGCTCTCCCCGTCTCTCGCCATCCCGTCCTTCTGCTCTTCCCACAACCGCGTCGCCTCTCCTCTCCTTCTCTCCCTCGGCAGCGGCGTACTAATCCTCCCTCCCTCTCCCTCGGCGCATCACTGCTCCTCTATCCCTCTCCTCTTCCGCTGTCCCGCATCGCCTCTCCTCTCTCTCTCCCCCTCGGCGCCGGCACTCCTCTTCTCTCTCTCCCTCGATGAGCTGCTGGAATGCCGCTGCTCCTCCCTCTCTCTCCCTCCCTCCCTCTCCCTCCCTCTCTCGGCGCATTGCTACTCCTCTGTCCCTCTCCTCTCTCACTGTCCCGCGTCGCCTCTCTTCTCTCTCCCTCGGTGCCGGCTGCTCCTCTTTCTCTCTTTTTTTCTCTCTGAGTTCGTTGCCCCTCTTTCTCTCTCTCCCTCACACTCTATTCTCCCAAATGGCGAAACCCTAGCAAGCAGCAGCAATTTGGCGATTTGCCAAAAAGGAGATCTTCCAAACCCATTCGACGCCGTCTGTGCCCGTCAGTCCGTCTGCCCCCTGTCGCTCTGTTGCCAGTCTCCCTAACTCCGTCACAGGTCAGCCTTCATTGAATAGAAATTTTTGGTTTTTCCTATGTTGATTTGTTGTTCTTATAATAAGATGATGATAACATTTCAATCATGGACTTTATGCTTGGATGTTTGATCTGCATTAGTTTATCCCTCTCATTTTAATTCATTAGATTTCCAATTTTTTTTATGGCAATCATATTTGAAATTTGATTTGAGTTGTATTGGTTTTGATTACTACGAGCTGAACGTAGACATTCAAACCTAATTGTTATCAGATTTTCAAATTGGATTGCAACAGATTGCTTATAGGTTGTTTTTGAGAATATTCTCATGGAGATTTTCAAACTGGATTGCAACAGATTGCTTATAGGTTGTTTTTAAAAATATTCTCATGGAGATTTTTATGCAATGTCATGGAGATTTTCAAACTGGATTGCAACAGATTGCTTATAGATTTTCAGACCTAATTCTTTATGAACTGATTTGGAACCGAATTGGAACCGACCCGCTATTGAGAAAATTAGATAGGGTAGGCTCCGAACCGACCCGGTCTAAAATAGGGTAGGGTAAGGGTTTTTAAAAAATGGGTAAGGGTAGGTTCCATCATTACCCAGACCTACCCGACCCAAGTTGCACCCCTAGTTCTAAGGGGTCAAGTTCTTAAGATGCTAGTAGAATATTTTCAAACCGAACAACAACATAGCTATTTTTACAAGAACTTTTATGAAAGGGAGACTTTTCCACTGAAAATCATCAATTTCTGCTTCCTACATGAATATGATTTTATCATTGAGCAGTTAGTATACTTTCAAGGTTGGACCACCTTATTAAAGGATGATGGAAAGATTTACCTAAATCTAACAAGACTTCTCTACTATTTATGGGATCGAACAAATTTTAACGCATATATTAAGGGAGTAGAAATAAATTTGGGAGATGCATAGGGCATTAGTGAGTTTAATGCCCATAGTAAGGTGGGTCATATTCTAAGAGTTGCTCTGTTTGAAGATCCACTTCCAGTGGGGTTTACACTCATTCAAATGTATAACCAGCTAAATAGGAGTAATAAATATCATCCGGGTATTAAGTTCATATATTACATGAATCTAGCCCCACAATTGAGAGTGTTCAAACTACTTATAACTCACTGCATTTATCCCAAAGGTGGAGGAAAAATCAGCTCAATCCTTAAGAGACAGTAATTTTATGGGAAGTGGCCAACAGAGTCAAAGTTAGCCTACCTAGACTATTTTTGGAGGCATTGAAGCAAAAGAAAGATAATCCCCAAGGAGTGTTGCTATACGACACATGAATTACTAAAATCCTTGACCATTTTCATGTTGATCTAGATGGAGAACCATACGAGGTCTCGAAGCCCACAAATGTTATTAACATAGCACTTTTGACCAGTATGAAAATTAATCTTGAGGCATTTAGAGCCAATCGGTCATCGGCTCGAATGGGAGGAGACCCTTAAGCAGCCCAAGACAAGCAGGAACCTCAAGAAGAAGTAGCTCCATTTGAGGGGGAGGATCAACCTCACTATGATCCCCAACCATCGCCACCTCTAGCTTCGAGAGCCTCAACATCCCCTACTTCACATGCTTCCTGCTCTCCTAGAGGAACTCGAGCTACATATCATTTTGCCTACTCTTCGCTTAACTGTCTATCTCCAACGCTATTTTAGAATATCTTCAAGCCATGGAGCATAGAATATATCAGGAACTTGAGGCTATGAACGTATCTCTCATGGAAATGCATGGTAGGCAAGATAAATTGGATCAAGAGCTCAAAAACATAAAATACCATCTTGCTTTCAGCAGTCGGTGCGGCGACCCCATTCTTAGTTTGCCTACTTTTGATCCTTATTGGGGTAATGAGTGCACATCGATCCCACTATTAAGAATCAAGCATCACCCTTATCCTCCACATCGATCAATTCTTCCTTTGCTTCCCAAGCCCTACATGACAGCACTATTTTTTTTCATACTTACCGATCAGCGGTTACCTTATCCCACCTCTCCATTCATTTTTCACAAATATCACCTCATCGATTCTACACCCTTTCGATAATTGACAAAAAGGGGAAGAGGAATATGGAATTTTAGTCTTTGGTATAGTATTTGGGTAGGCTGTATTTAGGGCAGATGTATTTTTTTTGGCAAAATGTAAGTTTTTTGTAATCATGTGAATGGTTATTTTTTATGTTATTTTTAAATGATGTTACAGATGACTTGTGGCATGAATTGCCTTAAATATTTACTACTAATTGGTTGAATGAAATATCCTTAAAATGCATTGTAAACCTAAGAAAACATTAACCTCACAAGTGATTGAAACTTGTTAAATGAAAGGTCAATCTCAAATTGGTTTTCTCAATCATCAAAAAAGGGAGAGATTATTGTGAATGAATGGAAAATCAAACACAATTTATATTTTGATGATTAACAATTCAATTTGAGAAGATTTAAGGCACTAACATGTATGATGAGATGTGTTAAGGTTTAGATACTTCAAGATTCAACTTAGCAGATCAAGTCACATGTCCGACTTGGGTCAAATTGATACCGAAGTTGACTCTAGCATCGACTTCAAAGGGGCATTTTTTGAAAATGCTGGCAAGTGGACGCATAAACAGACAAAGTCCTAATCGAAGTCAACTTCACATGCGACTTGGGTGAAGTCACAACCCAATTCGACTCCGTAAGTGAGTTGAGGTATCTTCAAGGGTTCGAAGCTAGATTAGAAAAAGTCAAGTTGCAACTAAAGTCGACTCCGACATGCGACTCGGGTGAAGTTGCAAATGAAGTCGACTTAGACATACAACTTGAGTGGAGTTGCAACTGAAGTTGACTCTGACATGCGATTTAGATGAAGTCGCATATAAAGTTGACTTAGGCATACAACTTGAATGGAGTCGCAAACCAAGTGACCTAACATTCAGCTTGGACAGATAGAGCTCATATCATCAAGTTTCAAGCTCAAGGATGACAAGCTTAACTCATGAAACATCATACTCTCATCCAAGACAAAATCATGTAAAAGTGTTCAAAAGATCTTGATCAAATTCGATATTCAAGAAGTTTTAAAACTCCACATATACAAGTAAAAATATATGAAGATGAATAATGAAGGAACAAGGAAAATTATACAAATAGATCAAGACCACCCTGGGTCAAGGTTCCGATGAACCAAGTAAAAAGTGAAGTCACAACCCAAGTCGACTTCACCTGCGACTTCAGTCAAATCTAAGATCAAGTCAATTTGAAATGAAACCTGATTGAAGAGTTGATGATTGAAGTCACAACTCAAGTTCACTCTAATATGCAATTTGGACGAAGTCGCACTTGAGGTCGACTCCAAGTGTGACTTGAGTCACAAAGATCGAAAAAATTCGAACGTTGGCTCATTAAATGCCGCCACCTATTACCAAATATTCGAATTTACTCCTCTCCTTTATAATACATGCAAAAGGAAAGGAAAAAGGTTAGCAAGAACATTAAGTATGCTTCACCTTCCAATTTTTCAGCATTCAAGTGCTCATTAAGGAAATCTACAAGAAGAACTTTGTTCTTTGATTGCAAGTGCTCAAGTGTACATCCATTCAATCACTCTACAAGTTCTTCCACGAGCTGCAAATCTACCTATACAACTATAAAGTATGGAATACTATTTTTATTCTTTTATTGTAATTCCACTTGATTTGGTATTGGAGACTAAGATCAAGTGAATGCTAAGTAGTGTGTGGTTGAAGTGTGACTTGTCGCCTACTTGTGCAAAAATTGTAAAGGCCCCATAAAGCTAAAATCTAAAAGAGAGCATTTGCTTTTGCTTGCTCTACTTACTATCTTATTTTTTGTGTTTCATTCAAGGAAACTTAATTTAAAAGAAGGTTACAACTAATACACTAACATGATTTTAAGAACCTAATTCACCTCTCCCCTTGTTGATTTTATTATAAACTCGAGACCAGCAAAGACAAGAAACAATGCCAGACTAGAAAAGAATTTTGTTCGTAAGCAATGGGAAAAGGAGCCATCATATATTAATAAGCCTAAAAAAAATAAAAAACTCAAGTTGTTGAGGGGAGGGGTAGTCAGAAGGTTGTTGAAGAGGAGAGTAGTGAGAAGACTTTGTACTTTCTGGACCTACGCTCGTCATTGATTTTTAAAGATAAATTTCAATCAAAACCAGTAATGAAGGGTTGTCTACTTCACATTGATGAGTTCAGTGATTTTCCATTCTCGAAATAGCTTGTTGATTGTGGATTGTTTGATTTTGTGATGGTTGAAGAGGACATTTACCCTGATTCGGTGAGGATCTTCTATTGTAATATGAATAAAGAAGTCATTACGTATGTCAAGAGAGTGGGGATACTAATGAATCATGATATGCTAAATGATGTGTTTGAAATACCTCTTTAGACATGTGAGAATCCTCCCCAAGTATCTAAGGAGGTCTCTTTCACTTTGCTTAGCGGAGATGTAGAAAACGGAAAGGAGGCAGCTAGGTTAACAAGTTGAGAGTTGCTTACTTTAAATATGAAATTACCACACTACATGACTGTGAACAACGTCTTCCTGCGAGTTGGATCTATAACTGAAGTTTCCATCCACGATGCTTATTACTTATATGCACATGAAAAGGAGATCATGCTCATTGCCCCCTAGATATTTTTAACCATATGTTAAATGTCGAAAGCGGAAGAATGAGGCTTCGCTTTATGGGATGACTATCACCATACTTTTAAAGCATTTTAGAATGAATTTGTCAGGACAGGTGGTCACAAAACACAATAATTCAGATAGAATTGATGGCAGTTGGATGGGCAGGTTGGGATATGTGCATAATAAGGAGACAAATAATTAGCTTCCTCAGACACCAAAGGAAGTTAATAATACAAATGTGGAGGACCTGCGTAAAGAAATAGAGGTGCCAAATACTAGTGGGCAGATAGCACCACAAGAGCATTACATTGGTGATGAGCAAGAAGAGCAAAATGTAGCTGATGCTATTTATTCAAATGCAAAGGAATCAATGGAAAATGTGCATATGCATAAGTTGCTGAATGTAGTTTAGAGAAGGTGTTAAGTGCAAAGATTAAAGAGATGAAGAAATAAATCAAGTCTTACATCTCTCAGCTTATGTCTACATGCGTAAACCCATCCAAAGTCATTCCAACATAGTCCACCCCTTTTATGGATATAGGCTACACTCCTGCATTAAAAGAACAGTAAAAAAAACTGTCTATTTCTTTAAACTTTTTATGTTTGAATGTCTAATGTTGGAAGAGATGTTAGCAAGAATTTTTTCTTTAAATTTATGAATGTTAATTCCTTGAATAGTGTTGGTAAGCAAAGTATAAGTTGTGAATGAGGATGATATATTGTGTACATGTAGGGAAATTATAGGTTATCTATTTGTGAATAGCAGTTGTCAAATATTGAATGAGCATCATATCTGCACAAGTTAGTGTGAAAGATGGAATTGCAGATCATTTGTTTGTGGATATTATCATGTTAAGCATTGAATGAGCATGCTATATACACAAGTCAGTGTGTAATATGGAATTGCAGGTTATATGTCTGTGGATATTAGTATGCTAAGTGTACACATCCTAAAATAGCTATTCTACATATACATTTATAAAATTGGCATCTCCTATGGGATTTGAGTAAATTTAGAATTTATTAAATCACTTTTTCCACAAAAATTTGTTAGGAATTCATTTATTATAATAGTGTAAAATTCTACAATTATCATATTACTGCTCTCGTGTAATACACTAAATTATTAAGTTTATTTTAACTATTTTTTATAAAGGTAAGATAACTATAAAAACTATATTTTCTACACATAACCCAATCAGTAAAAAAGTTATCAGATTCTAGAATCTGCATACTAAAATTTCTATACAGCATACTAACTTTCAAGTCTATTTTAGCTAATTTTTATATAGATAATAAAAATTCTATACTAAAATATGAAATTAAATTGTAGACATCAGCATGTGCCCTTACGTAAACAGGGATATTGAAATATTCAAAATTATAAATGAAAATGAACCATTTTACGGAAGCAATATTAATAGATGTGGGGTCATAAAAAAATTAAATGATATAAAAAGCATTTTATATAACACATGCGTAAAAAGTAGCAAATTTAAATTAGGAAATTAGATATTCATTTTAAAATTCATTTAATTCAAATTCATCCATCACAAGTGTATTGTAGTTAGTAAACAATAGAAAATATTTCACCGTCTCTTTCCACATTTTATAAATTTTAAAATTTAAAAACTTTTCCAATATTCCAAGTGTAAACATATGCTACCTTCCATCATTGATTTTTAAGCTTGTGATTGCATTGAGCCATGATTTGAGTGTAGAAATCTTTTCACCACGGAATTTCTACTAGCTTAGCTTTTTTTCTCACTATTGATTTAGCACCAGTAATTCTTTGACACCTTTGGTTATTTATTTTTGCATTTGATCACCGGAGCTGCACCCGAATTCCTTTATGCTTGGGTTATATTTAGGTGGAGTCTTTTTAATGTTTGTTACCTGATTTTTAGGCGCTAAAAATGAGATTGCTGACCGCTGCCCCATTTTTTAGGCACCAAAAATGAGCTGGAGTTGTTCTTTCATGAATCTGAACACTCTCACGAAGCCAAGCCCCACAGAATTTGCATATGCAATTTCGAATGCGAATAGCTCAATTTCGGATATACACACAATTGGGCATTATCATTGTCTGCACATGCATCTAAAATTGCCCCTATATGCATATGCGATTGGACGGCCTGGATTGAAGGCACAAGAAGGGATAGACGGATGGTGTACCTGCACAGGAATTTAGATACAGTTTTGCGTGTAAGAAGGTGAAAAATGCGTGTAGGGAGATTGGCAATGATATTTGAAAAGCCTGTCAACCTCAAGTTGCATTTGGTTTTGCCTAAAGTTTTTTTTTTTTTTTTTTTTTTTTTTTTTTTTTTTATTGGAGTCTTGCCTAAAGTTGATGCCCAAAATGGGTGAAATATCCACAGGCAACAAAATTTGCTAGGATGGCACCTAGAAGAAAATCACAACTAAAATAAACTGCTTGGATTTTTCTACTGCATACATGGTTGAGGAAAACCGCTTAGATTTTCTACTTCAAGTTGTGGCTCAAAAAAATTGCTGGCATCTTCTTCTACAAATCGTGATTGGGTTTGAAAATTGTCGGCGAAAGGTAGTGCTCATTTTTAGGTATCAAATTGTGAAAATTTTAAATTTCAAAAATGTCGAAAGAGAGGGTGAAATAATTTCTACTGTTTATTGATAGCATTAAAATAGGGTGAAATATTTACACTTGAGATGGATCGACTGGATTTGAATGGATTTTGATACTAAAACAAGGTAATCTAACTTGCCAAATTAAAATTTTGATATATTTTTGAATGGATTTAAATGGATTTTGATTCATTTTTGCAAGTGTTACATAGAATGATTTTACGAGAATTAACATTTGTTGGATGATCTTGTGTCAATTAATATTGCATGCATAAAATGATACATTGAAAATTTAATTTTAAGATTTCTATTTACATACATTGAAAGAGTATACATTGACTTTTACAATTTAATTTCATATTTTTGTTTATAATTTTCATTACCCATGTAAGAATTAGTTAAAATAGACTTAGAAGTTAGTAAGCTGCATACAAATATTAATATGAAAATTCTATAATCGTATACTTTCTTTTTATTGATTGGGTATTTGTAGAAAATATAGTTGTTTAGTTATCTTAATATTATTAATAATAGTTAAAATACACTTGTAAATTTAGTATGTTATATGAGAGCATTAGGATGTTAACTGTAGAATTGTACACCATTATAATAAATGAATTCTTGTTAAACATAAATATTTTTTTTGCAAATAGCTATTTCTTTAGGAGTCAAAATCAAGTGCAAAAATCTTGACCTATATGTTGAACTGTCTTCAAAGATTACAAACTTTGGTTAGTACGTGGTGTCTTTGTTTCATAACAGTATATTATTTTTTTTTATCTATTTGTTATAGTTCATGCAATATAAGAAGCTATAATATCACATAGCAAATGAAATAGGTGTGGGATAACATTTTCTTCTACAATAAAAAGATAGCCTGATGAATAACAGATATTATTATAAACTCTCCTTTTCTAAGGATTCATGTCTTTACTTTTCCCCATAGGAATCTTTCTGTAACATATTCTTAACACCTTAGAAACATGAGTACATAGCTATATTCAAGTATTCATAAACCAAAGAAACAAAGACATGACTAGAGCTACATAGAGTGAATGGCTTGCAATTTGCAATTACTCAATTTGTGACTAGTAGTGTGCCCTATTGAAAGTGAGAAAATGCTGAGAGGCAAGAGCAAGGATTGGGTGTTGATAAGATAGGACAAAACAAAATTCATAAATTGTACCAAATTGGACAAACAAGATAAAAGTAGTAATGCAAAGTACAAATTGAGCTCATCAATACACATCAGCATAAAAATTTTAAAAGAAACGATTTTCTTATTATCAACTGAAATAATGGTAAACATATTGAAGTTGAGTTTAAGGGAAAATTTCTTGCTGAATACATAAAAGAGGAGTGATCCTGTTAGCCTGGGTTAAGTGAATGCCCCACTTAGCCTACCTTAAAAAACCAATTTACAACAAATTTTTTACTTTTTTCTTATTGTTCTTATTTATCTAAGTTTATTTAACATATTGACCAAGTTTTACCATTTTTGAATATATTTATCTATTTTTTTGAGATTTTTAAACATCTATGTGTATATATGTATTTAAAATACCCTTATTTTTAAAATTTTAAAAAAAGTATAAACACATATCCAAAAATGGTAAAACTTGATTTATATATTTATATATTAAATACACTTAGATAAACAAGTATATGAAGAAAAAAGTAAACAAAGTTGTTTTAAATAGGATTTTTGAGGTATGTTAAGTGAGACATTTATTTAGTCTGGGCTAACAGGATCATTCCTCTACATACAAATGAAGCAAGTCCTTGTTTGATAAAAATTACAAATACAAGCAAGTCATTTAATTGTAGACAAGGTTAAGTATATTTTCCTGAAAGTATTTTTCATTCTTAATTATTATTTGATGTAATCGTGATGGTTGATTATTTCTCTAGAATTTATAAATGGGCATAACAAATGTATGCTAAACGATTGGATATATCTGCAGTAGATGTCATGTGTTTGCAACACAGCCCTGTTCATTGGTTATATCTTAGAGTTTCAACTATTTACATAACAAATATATGTGACATCAAACATAAAAATTTTCTTATGCATGAATCAAGTATTTTTCTGACATCTAAAGTATGATTTTCTCATAGAACACTATTGGGACAACAAATAGTGATTGAAATAATTGTACAAGGGAATATAGGCCAAGGTTTGTACTATTTTGGAATGACATACTAACATTAAGTTTTGAAAAGGAAAAGTCAGAGACTAGGGTCTGTGAAGTTTTATAAAAGTATGCTAGCATAAGAATGTAGAGAAAGGAATGTGCACATGAGTTATGTACTAGTTCTACTGTAGAGGATATCCAGACTAGACACGATTGTAAGATGAGCCCCCTCTACATAGGCCAAGTCGCTTGAAAAGGCAAAATGCCAGCGGCGGCCTCCCTGAAATGGGAGAAGGAACGGATAGCCTCCCAACTAGTAGACTATCTAATGAAAAGGTTTCTCTTCTAAGGAAGAAAGAGTAATCACTTAGTAAGTGTCACCTACCAGACAAACAGAAATGTAATACATGATGCATATGTTTGTTTTGAAAATGGTTTTATGGGTTTCTCTCCTAAGGAGGAAAGGGTGATCACTTGGTAAGTGTCACCTACTAGACGGACAAAAACGTAATGCATGATGCATATGTTTGTTTTGAAAAGGTTTTATGGAAAATGTTTTATTTTTCTTCTAAGGAGAAAGGATGATCACTTGGTAAGTGTCACCTACCAGACGGATAGAAACGTCATGCATGTTGTATATGCTTGTTTTAAAAAGATTTTATTTAAAATGTTTTAAGGACATGAGAATGTCCTTGGAGAAAGGAAGTTTTATGAAAATATTTTTATGTTCATGAAAAAGAGGTTTATATGTTAAGTTTTCAAGCATATATTTTATGAAAAGTTTTATGAAAAGGTTTCTATTCCATTAGTAGTTGATTACTTGCTAAGTGTCTCCTATCGAATGGAGAGAAATGCATTTACGAATGGTTTACATGAATGGTTTACGTGAATGATTTCCAAGAATAGTTTACGAAAAAGTTCTATTCCATTGGTAGTTGATCAATTGATAAGTGTTTTCTATCGAAAGGAGAGAAATGCATTTAAACGAGACAGAAAAATGCTTGCTGATTGAGTTTTGACTCATGTTTTGTTTTTCCAACCTACTTATTGAGATTTGACTCATGTAGTTGATCACTTGCTCATGAATGATGATGAGTATATGATTATATGATGAAAGAAAAAGAAATAAAAAAATTGAATGAGTTCTAATTAAGAACCCGCCGTGTGATAAGGGCAACAATCCTGAGCTACATTCACCAATCGACAAGATCCCAGAGTAAGGACTATGTGGACGCCTCGGTTCGGGGCGCCACACAATGTTGATGGCTACATTTAGTCACTTCTACCTGATTGGTCAGTTGGGTAGTTCATGTGTTCATAGTGAACAACACACCTCTTTTCAATGCTGCAGGAATTTAGTTTTTTGGACACAGCTGAGGGTGTAGCCACAACTTTGCGAACTCGGTAGCTAGAAATGACAAAAAATGAGCCAGAGTTGACTAGGCACAGTTAGACATGCTTGAAATACTACCTCCTAGGGTTTCAAAACCTCCTAGGGTTTCAAAAGGCCTTGAGGTAGAGATACTGCTTAACCATCTTGGTGCAAAGGCAGAAGAGGTATAAATGATGTGCATTTATGATCCTTTGTCTTGTTGTCGTTCATGTCTTTTTATCTTTCTCAATTCCTTTAAAATGGTTTGGCATCTAGGGATTGTCTGATAGATATAATCCAAATATTAAATTAAATTTAACAACTATCATATAAATATCAATGGCTAAGAGTTTCCAAGTATGTTTTGCCCTTTTTTCATGAACCAAAGAAGCCTAATTTCTTCACTTTTCGGTGTGTGTTTAGCTTAATCTTTGCAAGGAATTTTCTTCAGTGAAGGCCACAAAAAGTGCATATGGATAAGCTAATTGGAGCTTATCCCTTAATGTGTGACTACGTGATAACTCAACTACCTAACCAAATAGGCCCTATGTTTTCAAGCTCTTAGTTGGAATATTCTCAGACAACTTCGCTATGCTGGCCTTTAAATCCCATTGTTCTAAGAACTGCAGGGAGAGAAGTCCCACCTCTGTAGTCCCGAAAGGCGACTTCTGTCGTGAGTAGGACTGAGTGCGGGTTTTAGGGGGTGGGGGAGATCGTCAGATTAAGTAGAGGTCAGGAGGTCGGAGCCCAGCGGTGGAGGAACTTGCTAACTGCTAATCACCGGTGGAGAAGAAGACAGAACTTAAACAGATAAGATGAATCCAAGTGCGGAAGATCTGTGGGGGGCTGAGATGCAAACGATGACCATCGATGGTCTTGCAATTAGGAAGATTCAGCCAGGCGATGACACTGCAATTCTGTGCTCACTTTGGTCATCAAAATCGTACAACAAGGAGTTCTTCAAAGGAATGCTGAAAAGGATTTGGCGGACTAAGGATAGGTTCTACTTTACCGAAGTTGGAGTAAACCTGTTTAAGGTGTCATTTATAAATCGGGGTGATAAGGACAGTGTTATGGAGGGAAGACCCTAATTGTTTGAACGGAACATAATCATCCTTGCTGAACTGAATGAAGAACTGGATCATGCACAGCTCATGCTCGTGAAATCGCCTCTATGGATTCACGTTCAAGGGGCTCCATATATTGTAGATAAGACGTTCTTGGGATAGAGCATTGGTAATACATATGAGGACATGCTGGATTGCCGAATCTCAGATGCTGAAATAAAGATTAAAGTGACGGTTGATTGCCGGGAACCACTCTGTAGAGGAATGTTCATAAAGGTTGGATCACAGCAATGGAAATGACTGAGTTTTCAGTATGAAAAACTTCCCATTTTTTGCTACTTGTGCGGGATTATGGGGCATACACATAAAGACTGCCAATCCGCAGCCAAGGAGGGGCAGATAGCATTGGAGGCTGATATGCCTTATGGCAGCTGGCTGAGAGTGGGTGTCAAACCAATGAGATTGAAAGAGGAGATAGTTTCTGGAAATCGAATGAACCTAATCAAATACATAGGCCACCAAGGTGAGAGTACAGAGGTATGTAGGGAGCTGGGGGACTCTATGGTGGACAGATATGTTCCTATGGACTCAACTCTGCAAGCAGGCAGCTTGGCCGGGAATGGGAGCTCGCACCAGATTGCCGACGAGTGTTGTGAGCAGGAGGCTATCTTGCCCTCGTGGGGAGATTCTATGAGGGCTGGTTCCGAGATTGGGCCAAATCGCCAACAGATGTCTCGTTCTGTTCTTCCTTATGGTGTTATGGCCATGACAGATCTTCTTTCTAATGAGAAGGGTCACTGTGAGAGGAGGGAGACAAATATTGTAGGTAGGGACTGGTTTAAGGCCAACCAGTCTGCTGGAGGGGGGGCAGGTGCAAAAATTGGATCCTATGGTTCAGGAGAACTGTGTGGTGACAGATGTGGAGTGGCCTATGGCTGGAATGACATTTGTAAAGGAGCTGAAGGGCAGCAGACTGATTGATATTCCAGTTTATGGGGCCGAAGTGGGCAATGATCATTTGGCCACTGAAATGTCAGATGTAGGAGGTGGAGGGGAATCGGTGGGGCTCACATCTGCTATGCACCTCTCTCATGTGTATAGGGGACAGTGGAAGAGGCGTGCTAGGCATGGGGTGGGTTTGAAGTTGGTAAACTCAAGTGTGAATTTGTCTCATGGAAATGCCAAAAGAGTAAGGGAAGGGGACCAAGGGGAGCAAACGATTTTGCAAAAGCAGGCTAAGAATTTGATTAATAGTGAACATGTGGAGGTGGAGGCCGAGGGGGTTCCCTGGCCCCACCTCAATTAACATGGCCCTTTTAGCTTGGAATTGCCGTGGGCTTGGGAACCCACGTGCAATTCGCTGCCTCCTTGATTTGGTCAAGAAACAAGATCCAAATTTGGTTTTTCTTTGCGAAACCAAGCGGTTTACCAAGGAGATGGAGGGAATAAGGTAAAAAATCAAAATTGACTCCTGTTTTGTGGTGGACCCCTTGGCTAAGAGGGGGGCTAGCTCTTTTTTGGAATAATGATCATCTTGCGTCTGTTCGTAGTTTTTCTTCTCATCATATTGACGTGGACTTCATGAGTTGGCAGTTTACTGGGTTTTATGGTCATCCAGAAACACACTGCCACCATCTAAGCTGGCATATTCTCAATCAGTTGGGTGACGGGTCAAACTCTCCATGGCTTGTCATGGGCGATTTCAACGAAGTAGTGGGGCCCAATGAATATAGCAGTATGAGGACTCGCTCTCAAAATCAAATGGATCTCTTTCGTAATTCTATGGACAGGTGTAATCTACAGGACCACGGATTCGTGGGGGCGCTTAGGGGATCACAGAGAGTGGAGGCTAGACTTGATAGGGGGCTTGCAAATGCTTCATGGCTTCAGCTTTTTCCCTATGCTAGAATCATGCACATGACGACCTCTACTTCTGATCACTGCCCGATTTTACTAATGCTTGATTCTAGGAATGGGTTGAAAAGGCCACCTCGAGAATTCAAGTATGAGTTATTTTGGGCTCGGGATCCCGAGGCGAAGAGAATCATTCAGAGGTTGTGGGAGGAGAACCCTTTAGGGGATGTGTGGGTTGCCGATGTTCTGAACTGGAAGATTAGGCGTTGTGGCGTTGAACTATCCAGGTGGAATTGAAAGGCAAGGGGTAACCTGAGGCAAGCCATTGAGTGGAAGCAGAAGGAACTTTCGGGTCTAATGAGTCAGAATCTGACTGACGTTCGTGATGAATCCATTAGCAAGTTGAAATTTCAGATTAATCTATTGCTGGAAGATGAGGAGCAGCTTTGGCGGATGTGGGCCAAGACACACTGGCTCCATGAGGGGGATAGAAATACAGGCTTCTTTCATCGTATGGCATCCAACCGCAGGCGGTCTAATCGTATCGAAGCATTAAGAGATACAAACGGGCGGTGGATCAAAGACCAAGATCAGATGCTGGATTTGGCAGTGTCATACTTCTCGAAGATCTATGCTCAACCAATCACTAGAGATGCAAGCGGGGTTAATGATCATATCACGAGGAGAATCTCAAATAACCAGAGGCAGGTTTTGACGAAACCCCTTACTTGGGAGGAAGTGGTGAGCGCGGTGAGAGGCATGCGCCCAACTAAGGCTCCGAGGCCGGATGTTATGTCTTTGGGCTTCTTTCAGCAGAATTGGAACATCGTGGGAAAGGAGATCTTTATGTGGTGTAAGTTATTCATGGAGGAAAGTAACCACACTCTTCGAGATAGTCTTATTCGTGAATCAAGTACAATGTCCTTGGTGTTGATTCCAAAGGTGGCCGAGGCGCAAGACCTATCCAAATTTCGCCGATCAGCTTGTGCAATGTGGTCTACAAAATTCTGGCTAAGGTCCTGGCTAATAGACTTAAAGGGGCACTCCATGAGGTCATTGGTGTTGAACAAAGCGCGTTTATTCCCGGCCGGATTATCACAGATAATATGCTGATAGCTTATGAAGCTATCCATTCTCTACGGAGGCGAAGGGGTGGCAGAAGACTCAACATGGCTATTAAACTTGATATATCAAAGGCCTATGACAGGGTTGAATGAGATTTTCTTTTTCGAATTATGGAGGCGATGAACTTCAGTCCTATGTGGATCAACTGGATCAGAAGCTGCTTATCTACGGTCAGGTTTCGAGCTAACATGAATGGGTTCAAATCCAGTCTTTTCCAACCCCATAGGGGTCTAAGGCAGGGGGACCCGCTGTCTCCCTATCTTTTCCTCCTATGTGTGGAGGGTTTGTCTGTGCTTATTTCAAATGCGGTTGTGAGAGGCACGCTCCCTGGAATCAGAATCAACTCGCAGGGGCCACAACTTACTCACCTTCTGTTCGCGGATGATGCTTTATTATTCATCAGGGCTGACGACCATAATATCTGGACACTAATGGATATCCTTTCTCAATACTCTTCCTCTTCGGGTCAGATGGTAAATGTGGACAAGACTTCAATTTTTTTAAGCACAAATATGAATAGCTATGAACAGGGGGGGGGATGACTAATCTGTTTGGTGCCTCGGGTCAGGAATTCCACCAATACCTAGGCCTCCCCGCTTGGCTTGGAAGATCCAAGATAGGAATGTTGAAGGGCATCAAAGAGCGTATTTGGCGCAGAATTCAAGGGTGGAAAGGTCGTCTTCTGTCTTGGGGCGGGAAAGAGGTTCGAATCAAGGCTGTTGCCCAAGCAATTCCGTCATATACCATGAGCATCTTTTTGCTTCCTAGCTCCTTTTGTCAGGCCATTAATGGAATGCTAAGCAAATTTTGGTGGGGTGAAAAGGGGGATAACAGGAAGATGAGTTGGGTCGCTTGGAAGGATATGTGCAAACCAGAGAGGGCGGGTGGAATGGGGTTCAGGGATATCATTACTTTCAACTACGCCCTTCTTGCTAAGCAGGTATGGAGACTATCATTAGGTACCACTTCGTTCTGTCACGAGGTACTGAAGGCCAGATACTTTCCAAACTCGAATATCTGGAATTGTAAGGCTACGCCCTCAGATTCCTATACGTGGAGAAGCATTCTCAAGGCGCGAGATGCCGTTGAATCTGGATGTAAATAGAGAGTTGGTGATGGGATGAGGATTCGGTTCTTTAATGATGTCTGGCTCAAATCAGTGGCAATCAAGGCGGGCCCTCTCCTGTACTCCATTCCTGAGTAGGCTCGTGTTTGTGAGTTCATCAATGAGGATACAAAATCCTGGATCAAGAACAAGGTTGTGGCTACTGTAGGTGAGGCTGGTTGGCAGGAAATTAGCCTTATCCCCCTTCTGCGGGGTGATGAACAGGATTGTATCTTCTGGGCACACGAACCAAATGGCCAATTCTCGGTCAAGTCCGCCCACAGGCTGCTTACTCCGAGTACGGATAACTCGAGCCTCTCTTCCTATTTTCGGGCCATTTGGAGGACAAACCTCCCCACCAAGGTGATGATTTTTGGATGGCGGCTGTTAAAGAATGCTTTCCCAACCCTGCAGAACTTATCCATGAGGGGTGTTGTGGTGGATGCTGCTTGCGTGTTTTGTAAGAGGGAGGTAGAAAATTCTGATAATTTGTTTTTGGTTTGCACTAATATTGTGAGGTTTGGCCGTATTGCAGCTAGAATGTGCTCTCCTGTGCCCTCAGTTATTGAAACGTTAAGTACATTATCCTGTAGAAACAAATCGCATGATCTGGCTTTCTTTATTTTGTTCTGTTGGTGGGTCTGGTTTCTCGGGAACAAGTTTAGAGAAGAGGGTGCCCAATCGACTTTTGATAATATTCTGGCATGGTGCCCTGAGTATTACGAACAACTTCGGAGGGTCAAACTCCTTGGTCAGGCATGTGTTCTGGACTCCCCATTGGTGGCTAGATCGACTAAACTGCCCGAGGGGGCTCTTAAGATGAATGTTGATGCGTGAGGCCTGGAAGGCAGGGGTGTTACGGGTCTTACGGCTGTTATCAGGGATTCCAGTGGCTGCTTCATTGCTGCTAAGGGGTGGAGATGGTCGGGTACAATGGAACCGCTCCTCATGGAAGCTCACACTTTTCTATTGGGAACCAAGTGGGCACTTCAGCTAAGGTTAAGTTAGGTCCTGATTGAATCCGATTCCCTTCTACTTTGCAACTATCTATCCAGTGAAGGTACGATATCCTCTCCGATGGGTTATGTTATCTCTGAAATTAGGTCTATTCTCGCTGCAAATGACCACCTCTTTATTCACCATGTTCTAAGGCAGGGAAACGAGGTTGCCCATTCGTTAGCCGAGATGGTTTCCTTTTCTGATGTGAATCACCTATTCTGGTGGGGAAACCCCCATCAAGAAGTTTTAGGAAAAATTTGTACATACAATTTTTTGGCAATAAATTGTGTAGATTACTCTCCTTCGAACCTTTTTCAAAGGGAAAGGGTGTCGGGACAGAGTAATTCTTTTATAAAAAGAAAAAGAAATGTAGTATGGAAAACCATTTGGGGCATGTCGTAACTGTATATTTGGCACATTTACAGGTCATGGCTATAGGTGATGGAGAAAATGATGTGGAGATGCTATAGTTGGCTTCCTTAGGTGTGGTGCTTGAGAATGGAATGGACATGGCAACCATCATCTTCCCCATTGTTAGCCGCCGACCATGAATCCACGGGTTGGGGTTCAACCCCAACTGGGATTCGAAATCAAAAAGCAAAAGAATCTATAACATGCGTATACAAAATTTTGAAAATATTTGAGAAAAATCATTCTTACCTAGCTATTGGTGAAGGCAATGGTGGCAAATCACGGCTCCGGTGGCCTTTTCCTCTTCCTTTCTCCCTTTTCCTTTATCGCTTCCTCTCTCACCAACTCTTTACCTCGATAAGAAGACGAATCAACAGAAAGCTGCTCTCTTTTTTGCTCTTTGCCACTGCTCTTCTTTCTTCCCTTTTGTGTCATTCTCCGGCAGCCTTCTCCTCCTCCTTTCTCTCTTTCCCTTTACTGCTTCCTCTCCCACCAACTCTTCACCTCGATGAGAAAATGAATCAACAGGTAGCTGCTCTCTTTTTTCTCTTTGTCGCTACTCTTTTTTCTCTCCTTTTGCATCACTATTTGGAAAGGGGCGGTTGAATTCTCCCTCTTTACAGAAATCTACACGCGCCCGGCATGAGTTTTCACACGCATCTAAAATCGCCCCTACACGCGTATGCAATTGGACAACCTGGATTGAAGGTGCGGGAAGGCATGGACGAATTGTGCACCTATATGGAAATTTGAGTGTAGCTTCGTTGCACCTGAATATGTAATCGGGTTATATAGAAGCAAATCTATGTAATCTTTTTAAAAACTAAGATTTTGATTCTTAGTGAAAAATTCAATCTATTCATTATATTTAACATGATTTGTTTATCTAGGAGACCAAGTTTCATTCCAATCAAGTATGTTTATGGACCACATTTGTTTAAAAATATATATATTCATGTATAAATTATGAAAAATACTTAGATCTATTTATACATATATTATAATATGATAATACTTTATACAATAATTTATTCACATAGAAATAATTCTTTGGATGGTTTAAGATATTGAAAATACTACTTTAAAAATGATATTTTAGCATTTTTCGTAATTTACACATGAATATATATATATATATTCTAACAAATCTAGCCTATAAATATACTTAATTAGGATGAAACTTGATCCCCTAAATAAACAAATGATGTCAAATACAATAAATGGATTAGATTTTTCATCAAAGATCAAAATTTTAAATTTTAAAGGGGTTACATGAAGCAGATATATATATATAGTTGTCCTTCAAACACGGTTTTGCTCCCTTCAAATAGTTGTGTTTTGCTTGTCGGATGCCCGATGGATTAAGTTGAAGGCCTTTGTTGTTGCTATTTTATGCTTGGTAGAGCTAGGGGTGCAACTTGGGCCAGGCTCAATCCGAACCCGGCTTGCCGAACCCAAATTGAAATAGTATTAAAACTGCCAACTATATAACCCAAGCTCGATTTGCTAGGTTCAATCCGAACCAGAATCCAAATTATATTAACACATATATTGTATATTTATTTTATACTCCATATAAGTCTAATTCCACTCCCCCTATATATATTATATTTATTTTATATCATATATAAACATTATTCCTCCTTAAGTTCAATTATATAATATAATACTTTCATATTTTTAATATAATATGGTATAACGATTATACCATATAATATAATGTGGTATAAACATTATAATATACCATATTATATAATATGGTAGAAACATTATACCATGTTTACTTTTAATTATTTTATGTAGGATGTTATCATTTGGTTGTTTCAATATGATATTAGTAGTTAGATGTTTATTTTACTTGAAATAAATTTGTTGTAATTTATTTGACTTAATACTA
>JAXCLR010000010.1:127933-146108 GCA_035584095.1 Annona squamosa | reverse complement strand
CTTCTTTCCATTCTACGAATATACAGTGAATGCTCTGGACAAGTCATAAATATCAATAAGACTGCACTCTTTTTTAGCTCCAATACCAACCGGGCTGTGAGAAGCTCTATTATTAGGGTGTTTGGATCGTGTGCTTTGGACTTCAAATCTTATTTGGGATTGCCTGTATGGTTAGAGAGATCAAAGAAAGATATGTTTAGAGAGCTAAAGGACCATGTATGGCGGAAGATCTAGGGATGGAAGAGACGATTACTGTCGTGGGGTGGCAAGGAAACTCTTATCAAAGTGGTAGCCCAGGCTATTCCCATATACTCCATGAGTATTTTTCTCCTCCCCATAAGCTTTTGTAAAGAAATTGCGAGTATGCTGAGCAAATTTTAGTGGGGCGAAAGCGACGGAAAACGAAAGATGAGCTAGGTAGCGTGGAAGGATATGTGCAAGACTAAGACTGCCGGGGGTATGGGTTTCCGAGATCTATTCTCCTTCAACAAAGCGCTACTTGCTAAGCAGGTGTGGAGGCTGGTATCAAACACTGATTCTCTGTGCTACTCTGTTCTAAGGGCCAAATACTTTAGTCACGGAAACATTTGGGCCTCCAAGCCGAAGCCTTCTGATTCATTCACTTAGAGGAGTGTCCTGCGTGCCAGAGATGCAATCCTTGGGGGGTGTCGGTGGAGTATTGGCTCAGGGGATCGGGTGAATTTTTTCAGGATACGTGGCTTTCTGCTCCACTTTCCAAGGCGGGGCCTTTACCGGAACACATTCCCGATGACGCGAAGGTCAGTTTCTTCTGAAAGGAACAGGACGGTCTATGGAAGGAAACTCTTGTTTTGCAAGCAGTAGGGGAGTTAGGGCGTGACATCATTTTTACAACCCCACCTCCATCTGGGGGAGGGGAGGATCTCTGCTATTGGGAACCCAAACCGGATGGACACTTCTCAGTGAAGTCTGCATATAGGCTCTTCACACAGAATGTGGAAGAGTCTCTGGTGGATGGCGAAGCCGAAAGTGATCGATATCAGGGGATTTTCAAACTCATCTGGAGAGTAAAACTCCCAAGTAAGATACTTATCTTCTGTTGGAGGTTGTTCTTGGATGCTCTCCCTACCTTTCTCAATCTGCAATGTTGTGGTATCAATGTGGACACATCATGCCTCTTTTGTAAGCAACATGCGGAAGACATATCTCACCTTTTCATCAACTGTTGTGCCACACGGCCGGTTTATCATAATGTTATGGGTGATCTTCTTTCTTTTGTACTGGGATTCCTCCATTCGGGATATCTTTTGGGCTTTCACCACTATTAATTGCATGGATGCGTTTACCATTTTCCTCCTATATTGCTGGCGCATCTGGTTCCTTCGGAACCAACTCCGGGTGGAGGGTTTACCACCGGTGTTCTCTGAGGTTAAGGAATGGTGCATAAACTTTAGAGACCAGTTTCGGATGATGATGGAAAATAGGAGGACAACTTTTTTTGAGAAATCTCTGGTAGCTCGGTGGACAAAACCAAGCGGAGGCACATTCAAAGTAAATATTGATGGGCGAAGGAACAACCTGACTAACTGTACGGGTTTCGCGACAGTTATCAAGGACTCCAGTGGCTCCTTTGTGGCGGCAAAGGGATGGAATCGGCGTGAACATCTGGATCCCTTGACTATGGAAGCTACCGCTTTGTGCCTTGGGTTAGCATGGGCCTTGGAGGCTCATTTCGTCAACCTCCAGGTGGAATCCGACTCCCTCATTCTTATTGATTTTTTGATAGGTGAGCGCTCTATTAGGGCTCCGGTGGGTACCATCATTTCACAAATTCGTCAAGTCGCCCTACTGGCCAATTCTTTGTCCTATCACCATGTGCTTAGGCCCGGGAATTCCATGACCCATCTTCTTGTTGATTTTGCTTCTTCTAATTTTGTCCCTGAACAAGAATAGTGGGACAATCCACCTTTTTTTCTTCGAAAAAAACTCTGTACAGACAATTTTTTGGCAATGATATACGATGATAGTCCTTCCCCTTCCACCTCTGATCCTTCTCTCTCTCTCAGAGGTGGATGGGATAGGAGCTAATCTTTTAATAAAAAAAAAGTATAGAATTTTATATAGAAAAATAATTGTATGATCTATCATGACAGCGTGAACTCATTTTACAGCACACCAACTATGCAGGAATATATTTTTATATATGAGTTTTGATCATGTAAAATTACGTGTACCGTAACTTATAACATTTGGCTTAAAATGGGTCTTACATGATCATAAAATAACGATATACTCTCTCAATTATATTTAAAATTGCTCATTTTTAATTAGTCTACCAATTTTAATTCAAATTAGATACATGCATAGCCCGTAGGCCCCATCTGAAAGTGATACAGAATCAACATTAGGCTAAGTAAACCATAAGTTATGATACATCAGTTTACAAGATAAAGTATATATAGATGAACATATAATAAAATCATATTAATAAATTTTAAAACTTTGGACGAATGCATGCAACATCAGGCTCAAGTTATGATTCACCTACTGCAATCATGCATGCGAGGATTATAATATTGAACATGTTAGCCTGTGGAGCTTGGGTTGACTAATAACTGCAACAAAATCATATATCAGACCTCATGCATTATAATATTGGATATTGTGTCAATTATAGTATATGGAGCTTCGCCCCCGACTGCAACAACTGCAGCAAGATAATATATCGCATCGGACCTTGTATTATAAATTGTGAGCTAGCTGCAACAATTGCAATCACATGCCGCATTAATTTTCCCAGCTGCATTGGAAGGGCTTTTACTGAGAGTAAAATAGAACCGAGAGTATTTTCATAGACGTGGAATAAACATATTTATTTTTGAAATATTTTTAAAATGATTTTTTTTGTATCATGAAGGTATTTTATTAGATTTTTTATTATAATATTTTAGACTCAGCATAAGAAAAACCAAGGTTATGATTTGGCTACCTGTGGTTTGACGTGGTTATTTGCACTTAGATTTGATTAGTTTTTTTCAAATATAAAATCTGTGTATTGAATCCAAGATTTGATTAGATTTTAAATAAGTGAAATTCCGTCATTTTTCAATTTCGGATATGTAAATTAATTGTTTGTCATTAATTTTAATATACCGTTAATGTTGAATAGATTAAATTTTACATTAAATATTTAGATCTTAAAATTCAAAGAGATTACATGGAAGAGCCTTAAATTATGTAGGATTTGATACTTTGCATTTGCGTATATTTTACAAACTATTAACTCTTCATCTTATAATTAAGCTGTCTGCTAACTTTTTTTTCGAATAAATAAAAAAAAGAAAGTTGTCTGCTAACATTCTATTTGCATTGCCTGCATTTTACATTTCTAGGACCAATAGTTGGCTGATCGTTGAGCGCAAAAGATTAAATGCCTGCGTCATTCCATGGCCTAACCTGAGCCATTGCGTGCCCTGCCACTGTCCACCCGTATAAGATGTTATATTCCCTTTTAGTGTAAATTATATGAAAATGTGTTTCAATGTGCTATAAGGGTGTTATATTCCCTTTTAGTCCAAACTATATGAAAATATGTTTCAATGTGCTACTCAAAGTCTTTTCTGGTAGATGTAACTTTCTCCCTTCACCTCCGGTTAACTGACACTACCCACAAATCTGAAACTAGTGAAGTGCTTAAGCTTTTCGAATTGCAGTCCTACACCAGGACAAAAGGAGAATAGACATGTACTTCAGTATTCTGTGGTGATGTTTGTTGATTTTCGGTGCTTTATTTTATTTAATCCATTTTCAACGTAACATCTTGTATACCGAGGATAATTGTAGGCTTGTTGTTAGATCGAACAAATCAGTTTCATCTAGATGAAAGCTGGTATTCACAGTTCATCTTAACTTGCTTTGACTAGAATTTTAGTTTGGTCTATGCCAAGAGGGGAAGAAAATCAATCGCAGAAAATATGGATGTTGAGATCTTTAAACATGATTGTTATGAAGGAAACTCAGGGGAACAAAAAGAAGAAGAAAGAGCTCGAGAATTGCCATCGAAAGCCAATTATCAATTCACATCATCTTTTCAATTATTACTACTAGGCTGTTTTGCATCTGTATGTGTATAGCTAGCGCAAAATTGCAAGCGTACGATGACTTTTGACAGATGTGCATCCATATTTATATGGTTTCACAAAATTCAAGCATATCACTAAGGGTATGACAAAATTCAAGCATATCACTAAGGGTATGTTTGGCAACATTTGTAAGGTATGTTTTGGAAGTGATAAAACTTTTCGATGAAAAATTTTTTGTGTTAAATTTTTTAAATTGATAGAAAATAATTTAATATAATAGAGGTAATGATGAGTAAAAATAATAAAGTTAAAATATGAAGATTAGCTGTATAAGGTAGCTGTGTAGAAATAATTGAAATGTAGAATAGTCGTATAGGAATTTGTGATGAAATAATTTAAAAATAAGATAATTATGAAAAGCGAAAATCTTTTATTGCAGATAAATACGCCTTAGGTAGGAAGGAAATGTTTCAAAAATAATTTGAAATCTTAGCTAACTAGCCTATTTTTCTAGCTTGACCTTTTCATTTTAATCATTTTTTTTATAGAACTACCCTACTCATTTACTTTATTGATATCATATTGCATCATTCTCACAATTCTTAAATATATCATCTTCTCAACCTTCCCGCCCACGCGCTACCTACGTACCCAAAAATATTCTCTTCCCAAACTTGGACTCGCGATTTCAAATCGTGTGTCTATTTTGTGTGGACCACCATCGTTTCAAATGATGAGCACATGCATCTCTTGTCCGACGATGGCTTTTGATGCGAGGGGAAGATTAGTTCATGCTGTCATCAGCTTTGATCTCAAAATTGGAACTTACAAAAATGCAAATATGATAGGTTCCAGCTAGCACTCCAAATCAAATTGCTAAGAATAATGACTTTATTAGAAAAAAATGGCAATTGATATTCAAATCAATCCCAAAATCCCAGCTATAAATGCCAAGTCCTGGGGAATCTACTCCCAGATACAGCTTTCTTCTCTAGCCTAATTCCATCATTATCTCAACCCAGAATGTTCCCAACAACCAACAGCTCTTCCCACCATTGGTCCTCAACTATTTATAAGCTCGGACCTAAGCCCACCAACTTACACCCCATTTGTTACTTGTTACACTGCTCTCCCTTCAAACAATGCCCTACTCTATTCTCTTAATACCGGTCCTATTATTATCCACCCCTTAATTTCACCTTGCCCTCAAGGTGGATTCAAAATTCATACAAAACAAGAGAACAAACGACAAACAAACACAAAAGAACCAGCCACGCACCATGCATACAAGCAGCCACATCCATTATTGATCCACCTCATGGCCCACAACCACTTGCCCTGTGACCGCAACTAGATCCACCGGATCCCAAATCCATATGATGCCACCAGCCCTCATCTCACCAAGATCCCCATGTGTATAGAAATTAATCTCATCCAGCTTACCTAGCCTCATTTCTCTTGGGTCCCAGTTAGCCCTTGCAAATGGGAAGTTTGTGGTCATCTTGTGTGATAAACTTCCACCGAAATACCCATCAACAGAGGGGCTAGATGCTCTTTCTTCCAACATCCTTGGTCGATTATTCCTGTAAACAACTACTTGTACTATTGTTGGACTCCAACACTTGGCAATCACTATCCTTTCTTGCTCAATAGCAAACATGAGACAGGCATTAGTGGAGGGATGGGCAATAACTAGCCTCTCCCATTTGAGAAATTTTCCAAGCACCCAGATGATAGAAATGGACTTTAGAAAAATGCAGTGGCGGACAGTGCTTATACCATGCACTCGCATATGCTGGAAATTCTTCCATATGTGACGTTGTATGGGAACTCTGGTAATGGAAACAATTTGCCATTATAGATCTGTTGCAGAGGTTCTGATACCTTTCATAGGTTCCAGTTAGCACTCTAAATCAAATCGCTAAGAACAATGACTTTATTACACTACCTCAACACAGAATATTCCTAGCAACCAAAAGCTCTTCCCACCATCGATCCTCAACTATTTATAAGCCCGGTCCCAAGCCTACCGACTTAAACCCCATTTGTTATTTGTTACATTGCCCTCCATTCATACAATGCCAAACCCTACTCTCTTAATAGTGATCCTATTAAAACATTTCAATGCAAGTTGAATTTCCCACGTCATTTGAGTCCGCATAATATCTTATATACTATACTATGTATGCAAAAATCATCATAAGCTTGTAGGAAGGTCAAATAAAAGAGTCCCGCTTGTAGCTAGTTAAAATATTTTCCTAATTTTACCACCGGTGCAGTGCCCTATGGTACCTGGTGTTGGTGCATTTGATGCCGACGCAGGTTTGACTCTTGCCGAATACGGATGAGAGTTTGTAATTTCTCCTTGGTAATAAGGGTATTAAGAGATGTCCTCTATGAGAATGAGGGCATTTACTGCTTCACCTCTAAGGTGAGTGTTTTAAAAGTGTCTGATGTAATATCAGTTTTCACATTCTATATAATGTTAAAAAAAATCTTTCTAATATTTTTATAAAAATTGAACTTTCAAGCCGACATCAATTAGGCCATCATGCATTTACTTTCCAGAATAGAATAAAATAATTTTATTTATTTTGAAATAAAATAAATTATACCAAAAAAAATCAAGTGGGCATGAAATATTCCTTCTATCATATTTTCATATATGTTTAATTTTATTGAAATTTTAACTTCTTAAAGGCATTTCAAGATGATCAACATTCTAATAAAAAAAGATGCAATACAAATTAGGTCAACATCATATATTATCTTGATAAAATAATGTAACATGATTTATTTCTAAAGTAAAATAAAATCAACGACAACTATGAGGCCATATGCATCGACAAAACTAAGCATTTTAACCCTGGCCCCTAATTCACTAGAAGCGCTTACTTGGGGCGTTAATGGATGGAGTTGGATGGATTAGAGTCTCATCTTAATCCTAACTTACTTAAAGAATTTCAACCCTAATCCATTTGTCAACCCATTTAAAAAACTTCAACTCTAATCCATTTAATAAATAGGTCAATGAGTTGTTAACAAGTTAAGGGTGTGCTTAGGAAATGATAAAAATTTTAGATGAATTTTCTTTTTTGTAAAAATTTTTGAATTTGAAGAGAATGATGTGATATGGTAGAGGAAATGATAAGACGTAAAAAGAATAAAGTTAAAATAGATAGGATAGTTGTACTGGTAATTGAGTAGAAATGATTGAAAAGTATAGTAGTTGTATAAGATGTGAAACATGATTAAAAATAGTATAGTTATCAAGAGCGAAAAGTTTTTAGTTGAAATATTTTAGCTTTATATTTTTTTTGATTCCCAAATACAGCCTAAGTGCTTGTTGTTTGTAATTGTCGTGGTAAATTGATCTACATCAATAGAATACATGACATGATCAGATCTTCATCAAGAGATTGGTATGTATTCAACATGTTAGCACAAAGAAGGACAATGATTCGGCGAAACAAAAAGAAAGAAGATGGAGAGGGGAAAATAATAAAAGAGATAGGGAAAGGAATGATTAGAGTCAGAAAGAAAGAGATCAAGGGAAGGAGATAGAGAGAGAGAGAGAGAGAGAGAGAGAGATGGAAACAAGGAGAGAAATTGAGAGGGAAATAATTGGGGACAGAGGGAGGGGGAGAGAAAAAGGAAAGAAAGAGTTTAAGAAGGAAGAAGAATCTTACTAGTAGTACTAATAAGCGGCGACAGAGATAGTGATTGCAACAGCAAGGCAGAGTCTGAGAAGGAAGAAGAATCTTACTAGTAGTATTAACAAGCGGCGACAGAGATAGTGATTACAACACCAAGGCACAGTAGCGAAAAAGACATTGTAGAATCATAGATGAAAGAAGAAAAATAAGAAATCAAAATGAGAAAATAGTTTCAAGGAATAAGAAATATATACCCCTTCTTAACGGGTTCTAAATGAGTTAAAGAGTTAAACAAGTTAAATAGATTTTTTTTCAATATTAAAAATATTTCCATGCAAATTTTTTCATTATATCATTATAGCATGAATTATTATTATGAATGGTACCACATGGTAACTCCTTCCGATTTTAATATATTAATATTTGATGAAAAATACAATCTATTTATTATATTTAACATCATTCGTTTAATGCACATACAATATCTGTAATGCCCCGACCTAATAGCATGTCACCATATGAAATCTTACTTCACGAATCCTTTTGAGTAGTGAGGCTTGTGAATGAAACTAAGGTTTCATCTCAACACCAGGAAAAGTTTTTTTTTTTTTTTTTTCTAACCTGCCTAAAAATTAGTCTATTTTTTACCTTAATTTCATTCTTCTTGTCTGAGATTCGGCAGCATGCCATCTGTATTTAGGGTATTTGGGAGAGGGCTTGGCTACCTTTTAATGGTAAAACCCTTTTCTATAAACTTGTTAAACATCACATAACCTGTATCGTCTTAGTATTTCATTTAGTCAATCTTTTTTTTTGCATCTATATTTGATCCAACTTGATATAATTCATAACAGACATTCTTAAGTTCATTTATCTCTTGTTTGTCCAATCATGGACCTCAACAATTCACCTATTGCTTCAAATAATTTAAAACCTCCAAGTTTATACATACTCATAAAACTTAAATAACTATGGGATGTAAATATCAATTGGATCCCCATAGCAAAACTCAAAGAACATATTTTCGTTGCCTTATTGGTGAAGATTCTTCTGATCATTTAATTAACCAGCAACCACTGGTTAGTTGAAAAATATTGAGCATAGTATACTTAGTAAGCACGAATAAAAATAAATAACCAAATCAACTTTCAAACATTTACAAATGTTTCACAATCTTGTGTATGCCTTGCATGATATGTTCATGAACTTAGAGCATGAAGCTTGCAGCTTGGAACTTATCACTTGAGGGATGGATGACACTTATCAAAAGATCATCACCCTTAACCTTTTCAAGAAAAGGCGCCATTGAATCGTTTCGATTCTTTAACGACTCAACATCCTAGAGGAAGGACAACGGTCCTATTAGACAACCTTGATGGATACCTACTTGAAATCTTGACTTGAAAATACATGATTCTTTAGTTCATAAATGCATGGGTTTCATGACATTACACAAAATATTCTCCATATGATGATAATAAGTTTTACATATAAGAAAAAGCATTTAATACACTATTATCGAGCACGCCCATTACAACTAATGAATAGTTACTTTATACACATACTTAAACAAGAGGAACATATGGTCAAAGTCCACACATGTAAATAATAATCCAAAAGGAAATTTATCATCACACTATAAACGTAAAAGAAAGATGAGAACTTGAAGAAACCTTGGTTACCTCAAGGCTTCATAAACAAACTATTGAAACTTGTGACCTGCTTGCCTACTTTACTTTACTCTTCCTCCATTTTCATTTTTTCCTTTTCTATCATGGAAAAGAATGTTTCTAAGCATATGCCAAAGTGTTTATGCATGCTCATTCAATATCCCTATTAAGCTTAGACTATATGCATTTCTCATAACTTAATTTGAGGTAGAAAACTCAACCTTTTTAGGCCTAAGTAGAACTTTTACAAGTTCCCATTCATTTACATCTCAGAAAGTTATTGATCATTTGTAGATACTTGACTCAACTTGTCGATGTTTTCTTGTATAGTCATTATGTAGAAAGCATTATAATCGGATTATGCCTAAAAGCCAGTTCATATAGCTTTTAACGCCATTCTTTCTTCCAACATTTTTGAGCTTGAACTAATCACCTATTTCCAAGGAGACCTTAGTTAAAGCATTTAGGACCATAGTATATTGTATTCTAGTACAACTCATTAGAAGTTTTTTTTTTTTACCTCGAGCAAGGCATTTTTGATGAATGACGTAACAAATTGCACTTGTTTTAAAACTAAGACCTCAAGGATCCTCATTGTTTTAAAACATTTTGTAGGATCTTGAAAACACACATGGATGTCTTTCTAATATTTCTATATTCCATTTATTATTTAATATTCACTCAACTCATAAGGTTTGAAAATTCTCAACAAACTTACATTCAAGCCATTGCTTTGGCATTCTACAGTCATTTATGTTAGAATTTCTAAGTAACATGCTTGGATATTATTTATACATGATATATCATGCCAAACAAAACTAAAAACAACTATTCAGGTGGCATAGCCCTACTTGTTTCACGTGGCAGCTTGCAAGCCACACGTCTAGAATTTGAACTTGTTAAGAGTATGTCTCCCCTTGCCCCTCCCAATGAAATAAAAAAAATGCAAATTTTTGTACACCATATGAGTAAAATCGCTACATTTCATTATAATATTCTTTTCTATGTGGCCGTTTTAATATATTTATATACTTGACATAACATATAATTATAAATTAGTTTTTGATAAAAATTAAAATTTTTTAATAGAAGTGATTTCGTGAAACACTTTTTATTTTTGAAATGTCGATGATTAATATAAAATCTAATCCATTTATTGTATTTAACTTCATTTATTTATCTATGAAACTAAGTTTCATCCCAATCCAATATGTGGATAAGTCGCATTCGCTAAAAAATAAGTGCATTCATTTGTAAATTATGAAAAATACTTAGATCTATTTATACATGTATTAGAATGTAACAATACTTTATGACACCATTTAGCCACACATTATTAATATTTTAAATGGTTTAGATTTTGAAAAAACTATTTTAAAGTTGATATTTTAGCATTGAATCAATTTATTACGTTGATTATATACATTTATAGATGAGACTCATATACAGTGAAATTTAAAAAATAAAAGAGTTTTCAAAATATCGTAAATGATGCTAAATACAATGGATGTAGTCAATTTTCTACCAATATCAAGAATTTAAAAATGGAGGGGATTTCAAAGAAGAAGAGTTTCATAGAAGCATCTCGAATATTAGGTTGGCTCTCCAAATCTAGATATCTACTTAAGTTTTATAATTTATCTTATATTTAAAATTTATTCGAGAATATATAATTAAAAAGTACAATATTTTTATTCATGTCAATAATTTAAAATTTATTTTATTTATTTCAACTATCTTAAAACCTTTAAAATTTATTCGCCTTTGTATTTGGTCGCATATAGCTAAATTGATAGGTAGAAATTTATAAGTAACAAATTGATAGCTAAAAGACGTCATTGAATCGTTTCGATTCTTTAACGACTCGCATCCTAGGGGAAGGACGATGGTCCTATTTGACAACCTCAATGGACACCTACATGAAATCTTGACTTGAAAACACATGATTCTTCAGTTCATAAATGCAAGGGTTTCATCACATTATACAAAATACTCTCCATATGATGATAATAGGTTTTACACATAAGAAAAAGCATTTAATACACTATTATTGAGCATGCCCATTACAACTAATGAATAGTTACTTTATACACATACTTAAGCAAGAGGAACTTATGGTAACAGTCCACACATGTAAATAATAATCCAAAAGGAAATTTATCATCATACTATAAACATCAATGGCACATGAATAATATCATTCAAAAGAAAGAGGAGAACTTGAAGAAACCTTGGTTACCTCAATGCTTCATACACAAACTATTGAAACTTGTGACCTGCTTCCCTACTTTACTTTACTATTCCTCCACTTTTTCTTTTTCCTTTCCCATCATGGAAAAGAATATTTCTAAGCATATCCCAAAGTGTTTATGCATGCTCATTAAATATCCCTATTAGGCTTGGACTATATGCATTTCTCATTACTTAATTTGAGGTAGGAAACGCAACCTTTTCAGGCCCAAGTAGAACTTTTACAAGTTCCCATTCATTTACATCTCAGAAAGCTATTGATCATTTGTAGATACTTGACTCAACTTGTCGATGTTTTCTTGTATAGTCATTATGTAGAAAGCATTATAATCGGATTACGCCTAAAAGCTAGTTCATATAGCTTTTAACACCATTCTTTCTTCAAAGACTTTTGAACTTGAACTGATCACCTATTTCCAAGGAGACCTCGATTAAATCATTAGGACCACAGTATACTGTATTCTAGTACAACTCATTAGATATATATTTTTTTTACCCCAAGAAAGGCATTTTTGAGGAATAACGTAACAAATTGCACTTGTTTTAAAGCCAAGACCTCAAAGATCCTCGTTGGGTTAAAACATTTGTAGGATCTTTAAAACACACATGGATGTCCTTCTCATATTTCTATATTCCATTTGTCAGTTAATATTCACTCAACTCATAAGGTTTGAAAATTCTCAATAAACTTACATGCAAGCCATTGCTTTGGTATTCTAGAGGGCATTCATGTTAGAATTTCTAAGTAACATGCTTGTATATTATTTATACATGATATATCATGCCAAACAAAACTAAAATCAACTAGTCAGGTGTCATAGCCATGCTTGTTTCACTTGGTGGCTTGCGAACCGCACGTCTAGAACTTGAACCTGTTGAGAGCTTGTCTCCCCTCGCCCCTCCCAATGAAATAAAGAAATTGCAAATTTTTATACAACATATGAGTAAAATTGCTACATTTCATTATAATATTCTATTTGATGTGGCTATTTTAGTATATTTATATACTTAACATAACATATAATTATATATTAGTTTTGATAAAAATTAAAATTTTTAAATAGTAGGTCGATAATACTTTTATGAAAGAGGGTTTCATATAAGTTGTTTAATGAAATCCTTTTTTTTTAAATGTTGATGATTTATGTAAAATCTAATCCATTTATTGTATTTAACCTCATTTATTTAGCTATGAAACTAAGTTTCATCTCAATCCAATATGTGGATAGACCACATTTGCTCAAAATTAGGTGCATTCATTTGTAAATTATGAAAAATGCTTAGATATATTCACACATATATTAAAATATAACAATATTTTATGGAATCATTTAGCTACATATTATTAATATTTTAGATGGTTTAGATGTTGAAAAAACCATTTTAAAGTTGATATTTTAGCATTAAATTATTTTATTACGTTAATTTTACACATTTATAGATGAGACTTATATATAGTGAAATTAAAAAATAAAAAGGTTTTCAGAATATTGGAAATGATGCTAAACACAATGGATAAAGTGAATTTTCTATCAACCATCAAGATTTTAAAAATGGACGGGATTTCATAGAAGAAGAGTTTCATAGAAGTGTCCCGAATATTAGGTTGGCTCTTCAAATCCAGATCTCTACTTAAGTTTTATAATTTATCTGAGGTTGCTTTCATTTGAATGTCTGAAGACTCTTTAAAAGCACTCCTTTCACTAAATGAAAAACTTTCTCATAAGGTAATCATAATTTCTCATATATTTAAAATTTATTCGAGAATATATAATTAAAAAGTACAATATTTTTATTCATGTCAATAATTTCAAAGTTATTTTATTTATTTCAACTATGTTAAAACATTTAATTTATATCATTGCTATTATTATTCTTAATTCTCCTTAAATATACTTCGTATATACATCATACTTTCTAGGATACCAAACAATATTCTAAAAGAATAAGCTAGCGAGTCGGAGCTCTCGAAGAGCGTATTAATTCCTCATTATTAGTTTTAATATAACAAAAATCTGTGAAAATCTAAAAACAACATACAATTAATTCTTGATTTTTTATTCAAAAAATTTGAAAAGTTATTAAAGTTTTCAAAATTTATTCCAAAGTCTAGAAAATATATTAAAATATCATCAAAAATTTATTTTTAAAAATACTTTCATACTATGAAAATATTTCTTCAAAAGAATAAATATCATTAAAATATATAAATTATTGTATTTTTAGTTTCATATTTTATATTAAAATTATAACTTTTCAAATGTTTAAAAATACTTCTATGTTTAAAAATATAAAAAAATGTGTAAATTTATCCCAAAATCTAGAAAATAAATTAAAATATCATCAAAATTTATTTTTAAAAATATTTTCATGTTATGAAAATATTTCTTCAAAATAATAAATATTATTAAAATATATAAATTTTCGTATTTTAAGTTTCATATTTTATATTAAAATTACAACTTTTCAAATGTTTAAAAATAATTCTATGTTTAAAAATCTAAAAAAATATGTATAAATTTTTAAAAACAATAAAAGTTAATTTATATATTAAGTACACTTAGATAAAAAAGTATATGAAGAAAAATAAAAATAATATTCAAATGGGTTGATTAAGGTAGGCTAAATAATTTATTAAATTTTAATTTGGGTGAATAGTATCATTTCTCCAAGATAATTTTGTTATTTGTTTATCATGCCATTATTACAAAATAATTTTCCTCACTCCACGTAATTTTTGTTGTTGTTCGGCAGTGAGGAATCTCAACCTTGAATGGCAGTTGTTACTTCCGATATATCCGAAAATCTGCATAGATACTCATCTGAGAGAGATGGAGCATAGAGAACTGTAGCGAAAAAAAAATCCATTTACTAGTTATTTGGTTGCATTTACTATCATTGTTATATTTTTCATCCAAAATTTGCTATCTATAATAGGAATAATTACTGTTATACCCATAACAATTGCACATAATTCTTAATATACCCTCAACATTTCATAAATTCTTTCGATACATATAACATTTCACCCTCAATTTTTTTTATACCCACGCCATTAAAACCACCATTATCTATCCAATTAAAAAGACGATTTTTCCCTTTAAAATTTTTTCTAATTAAAATAAATCAACCTTAATATGACTTCAAAATTATTTAATATTTTGTATTAATGATTTACTACCATCGATTGTGTTATGCTAAGGTTAAATTACCTCAATTAAAAATTTTAAATGGGCAAAATTGTTTTTTCAATACGTAGATAAATGTAGTTTTAACGGCGTCCATATGAGAGGAATTTATGGTGAAATGTTATTGGTATAAAAAGAATTTACGAAATTTTATGGGTATGTTAGGAATTATGTGCAATTGTTATGGGTATAAGAGGAATTATTCTTTTATAATATTATATAAGACTAAATGTAATTCCGTTGTATAAAGTCATCCTATAAAATGCATTTTTTTATAGACATAGACAAAAGAAAGACGTCAAAGGATATTTGTTTTCTTTTTGTTGCTACGAAAGACAATGATGGACAGTTGAAACGAGGAATCTGAATGAGATTCCGAATTTTGCTGCAATTCCAAAATCGATGTGTCACATCCTCCACTTCACCATCCTGGTTGGAAAAAGAGCAGCAAGCATCCACTAGAAGACCCTTTTTCACCACGTTTGCTTTATTGCTTGTTTTGCTTTTTTCTTTTTCTTTTTTTTTAGGGGAGTGCATTCACGGATATTTTCCAGGCAAAAATAAGAATTTTCCTGAAAAGCTTGAGTTTCCAGATAATATTCAGGGTTATGTTTGATGCTTCTTCAATTGCAGTTGGATGCTTAAAAGCTATAATATATGCGCTGTTCTGAAGCTATATTCTCCTTTCGGTTCAGGGTTCAAAAATAATCTGCCTGCCTCCTCACGCCTGGCAAGCAGGATGTCTTTAATCGCCTCCCAACCCTCCTCACACACGACAACACGCATTAGCTCTTCCTTCCATATTGGATTGTCTGCTTCAATGAACTTTTCTTCTAGAGAGTCATTCTGTCATTTGGAACCGTCGTAATGATCCCAACTGGTTCATACGTAACACCACAAGTCGATCCAAAAAAAAAAAAAAACCACCACTAGTAGCGGCATTTATTTTTGCATATATGGTCAACAAATTGGCTAGATATAAATTTATAAGTAGCAGGTTCGTCTTTGTATTTGGTGGACTATTGCTAAATTGATAGATAGGAGTTTATGAGTAAGAAATTAACAAAACGACTACTTATATTCATATTTATGGTAATATTAAGTTATATTTTATTGGATTTAAAAAGAAAAAAAGCTGTATATATTACACATAAATTTGTATCGCGTAAAAGTATAACCAATTACAATATTTCGATTACAATAAATTTTACATTATAATTATATAATTTATATTAAATAAATTATAAAATAATAAATGATTGAAATTGCATCGAAAGCCAATTATCAATTCACATCGTGTTTTCAGTTATTACTACTCGGCTGTTTTGCATCTGTACGTGTATAGCTAACGCAAAATTGCAAGCGCATGATGACTTTTGACAGACTTGCATCCATATAGTTATAAGGTTCCACAAAATTCAAGCACACCCCTTAGGGTATGTTTAGCAACATTTGCAAGGTATGTTTGGGAGTGATAAAGCTTTTGGATGAAAAATTTTTAGCATAAAAGTTTTTAAATTGATAGAAAATAATGTAATATAATAGATGTAATAACGATGAGTAAAAACAATAAAGTTAAAATACATAGATTAGCTATATAGGGAAACTTTATAGAAATAATTGAAAAATATAATAGTTGTATAGGAATATATAAAGAAATAATTAAAAAATAAGGTAATTATGAAAAGTAAAGATTTTTATTGTAGATAAATATGCCCTTAGGTAGGAAGGAAACTTTTCAAAAATAATTTGAAATCTTAGCTAACTAGCCTACTTACTTTTTATTTTAATCATTTTTATAGAACTACTCTATTTATTTTTACTTTATCGATATTATATTTCATCAATCTCACAATTCTTAAACATATCATCTTCCCAACCTCCACATCCGCCCACTACCTACGTACCCAAAAATATTCTCTTCCCAAATGTGGACTCACGATTTCAAATCATGTGCTTATTTTGTGTGGATCACCATCATTTCAAATGATGAGCACACACATCTCTTGTTCAGCGATGGCTTCTGATACGAGAGGAAGATTAGATTATGCCGTCAACAAGTTTGATCTCAAAATTCGAACTTAGAAATGCAAATATGATAGGTTCCAGCTAGCACGCCAAATCCAATTGCTCAGAACAATGACTTTATTAGAAACAAATGGCAATTGATCAACAAATCAATCCCAAAATCCCAGCTATAGACGCCATGTCCTGGAGGATTTACGCCCCGATACAACTTTCTTCTCTAGCCTAATTCCAACATTATCTCAATCCAAAATATTCCCAAAAACCAAAACCTCTTCCCACCATTGGTCCTCAAATATTTATAAGCTCGGGACCAAGCCGACAAACTTACACCGAATGGCAGCAATTCAAGCCATAATACGCTTGATGTCAATTCTAAAGCGACAATTTTCGTTTCGGGTACCCTTGATATCACCAATAGCCGAGCACTATCAATTAACTTATTCCCCAAGGATTCGATCTACCTAGACAACTTCGCTGACCAAACCTGCCGATCCTCGAGCTCCAATTCTTGGCGGGCTATGCCTGATTTCCGTTCAGAAAAATGCAGTGGTGGACAGTGCTCATACCTCGCATCCGCATATGCTGGCAATTCCTTCACATGTGACATTATACGGGAACTCTAGTAATGGAAACAATTCGTCATCGTAGATCGGTTATAGAGGCTCTGATACCTTTGATAGGTTCCAGCTAGCACTCCAAATCAAATTGCTAAGGACAATGACTTTATTATAAACACATGACAATTGATTTACAAATCAATCCCAAAATCCCAGCTATAGACGCTAGGTCCCGGAGGATCTACTCCCCGATACAACTTTCTTCTCTAGTCTAATTCCTACACTATCTCAACCTGGAAAATTCTCATCAGCAAAAGCCCTTCCCACTATCAGTCCTCAACTATTTATAAGCCGGGCACAAGCCTACCGAGTTACACCTCATTTGTTACTTGTTACACTGCCCTCCATCCATATAATGCCCTACCCTAATACTGATCCTATTAAACATTTTAATGCAAGTGAAAATTTCCACGTCATTTAAGCCCGCAATATCTTATATGCTATGCTATGTATGCAAAAATCATCATAAGCTTGTCGAAAGGTCAGATAAAAGAGTCCCACTTAAAGCTAGTTAAAATATCTTCCTAATATTACCATCGGTGCAGTGCCCTATGGTACCTAGTGTGGCATGTTGGAAATCATGTGATGCGGAAGCGTACCCGAATCCATGTGTGCGTAGATTCCACCTATAGACCGAATAGAGCACGAGGTCTTCTCCCTCAACACTTCTCCCTATAATACTAGCAGTAGATGGGAACCACTAAT
>JAXCLR010000010.1:64208-74569 GCA_035584095.1 Annona squamosa | reverse complement strand
GTAGAAATGATTGAAAAGTAGGGTAGTTTGTATAGGAAAATGTGAAAAAATAATTAAAAAATAGAGTAGTTATGAAGATTGAAAAGTTTTGGTTGACATGTTTGTATTCCAAACAAACATACCCTTAGCAAGTGATCAACTATCAATGAAATAAAAATCTTAAGCCTTCAGACTGATAGGTTGGTGACATGCCGCAAACCAGTTGGGACATGTTTACGTGTCTGCAGAATTCAAGATGTACTCCTTCCTCCACTCTCCGTTATCATTCAGTTGATCAATCTTCACGAATTTAAGATGAGAGAATCTCCACAGAATTGATGTAAATAATTATGAGAAATAAAAAAAATAAAATTAAAATAAATAGGGTAGGTATACGACTACTCCATAGTCGCACCAGGAGGAGCTGGCAAGACTGCTTTTGCCAACAAAGTATACAAAAGCGACCATGTGAAGAATCATTTCCGTGATTCTGCTGCTTGGGTTTGTGTCTCCCAAACTTACAATCCCATACATCTATTACAAGAGATTGCTGGGAAGGTTATGGACATGTCAAAACAAGATTATCAAGTCCTGAAGGAGAACATAATTTCCCCACTGTCTACCTAAATGAAAATACAACAGAATTCTTTTTAATATTAAAATGCAAAATTCATTGGAAGATTAATTCAAAACGCTCAACAGCTAGAAGAGAACAAAAATATTGACTATGATTTTAATTCAGCCACTGCCCATCTCACCAATTCATCATCTGCTTATCAGTAAATGCGCCTCCGAATCATATCCAACTGCCCGTTACGTTTGTGTCTCAGAAATTTAACATCTCATAAAAGCAGGCTTCCCACCTCGGGATCGTTCTCTACATTACATGTGGACCACTTTGCTACATTCGGTGCGTAGCATGAAGACTTGAAAATTGAGATCCCGCGCACGCATGCATGTGATTCATCATTTATTTCTCGGTGGTATATGATTATAACCTATCTTTTAAAGATGGACCTGATCATCAACTGCACCGAGTAGTAGTATTAATTGGACGCGTGGTTTCAATTTTTGGATTCCATGCATGAATATATAGCTGCATGTATAAACAAATGTAAATCTCTTTTCTATGTTAAATATTGGAAATAATGGAGCTTTCGTTTTGCAAGACTACTGTCATAAGATCGATATTAGGGATTCGATTTGACAAATTTATCTCAATAATATAAATGTGAAATTTGAAAGTAGTAGAGAATTAAAACTGAGATTGATACAATTAGTTATTTTACACGGAAAATTTTAAAATTTAGGCCCCTAGTAATTAGCCAATTTTTTAAAGAAAGATTTGTGGCCCCCAAGCCCTATTCACCTCTCATCATACAATGTCGAATGGATTAGAAGCCTCCCTTTACAAATATACAAAAGCGACCAGCCAAAAATATATGTATATACAAGAGAGAGTTGAATATCCTTTACAAGGGATCTAGAATACACATTGGAGCCTCACCATACCATGTCATGTTATGGCTTTGAGATGTTTTTACCATCTTTTTTTATTAGTATTTATATAATACTAATATTACAGTCAAGTGCATTCAGAACCCTCAAGTCATAGAAAGACATTTCTATAAACACCTCATAACAGAGGACACATTCAAACCTCTACATATGGGAGGAAAGGGTGAAATCCGCACACACGAGTGAGATATAATAAAATATGCAAACCACTGCGGATGACAAGAATCTAACCCAATAGCGCCCATTTATGGGCTTACTGTCTTACCACAATGTTAGACGTGTCATGGAGATGTCACTACATCTTAGCCAAATAATGAGCACACTAGTTTTATTTCCCTCAAAACATGAAGGAAACACATACCACCGAAAGAACTTTGTATCTTCTTCATTTCATCTACCATGCTCCAAAGCTTGAGATTGGTCTCTCATTACCTGTTAACCAACCTATCGATGCCATGGAGTTGCTCTCATCTCTGCTTGTTTGATCCTAAGTTATTACCTGTTTCGATCTATAGATTATTGCCCCAAAACCCAATGATTAATTCGCTTTGTTGGTACCTTCATTGACATTCATCTTCAAGAGACCTCCTTAGACTAATCCATTCTGCCAGCCTCACCATTAGATCGAGGCCCCCATGCGATAGAAGAATTAATGATTAATAAGCATGGATATAGACTTTGCACCATTAGACCGCATCCACAAAAGGGACTTGACAACCTCTACTAGCAATCTGTTCCTTATATGCCAAATCCTTCAACATATTATCAACCAGAGCAGCACAAACGAATAATTATCTTCTCCTTCTAGCAAACTTGTTAATATATCTTTCACATTATAAACCCACTAGGCACATACTTATCCAAGAAAATTGTTTCTAAAGAGATCCATTATGATGTTGCAGCTCCAAATAATCAAATTAATATTCCATTATATTAGTCTTTGCCTTGATTTTAGGTCTTATGCAATCGTGGCACTAGAAGAAAAGTTTATTTATAACTTGATTATATAAAAGTCGAACTAAAAATATATGTGTAATTTGTCCTTATGAAGGGATATTAAAATAGTAACTTTAGCAGGAAAGAAATCTCATAATGAAATGAAATTTTTGAGGTAAATAATAGAGAAAGCTCATAATAAAGTGAAAGCTTAAATGCAATCAAAGTCACGTTTGACATTGTATAAAAGTGGGGGAGATGGGAATCTATTTCTCAAAGCCAATGATTGCTCCATCAATAATGATATATTTTTTTAACTTTTATTTCTACGTTTTGATAATTTTTTTCTACCAATTAACTCCATTAAACCTATTTATTCGAATTACACCCTTATCATTTTTTATTAATCAAATAATTTTCCAAATATTCCATAATTCATTTCCCACCCTATCCCATAGTCGCACAAAAGTTTCACTTCCCAAAAATCCCCTTGTATTATTTATTTCCCATGTATAGTATATCTTAATGCCCCGCATCTTATTTAGTGGTAAGGGTTGGTGCGCCATCCAGGATGAGTAGTCTTTAGGGGTGCAACTTGGGTCGAGTACCCACGGGTTGACCCGATGGTACCATAAATAGGGTCGGTCCGGTTCCAACATGGTTACCCATAGGGTCGATTCGGTTTCGGGTAAAAAATATCTATATTGATTTAGGTAAGGTCGGTTCCAGGTTCCAAGTACCGAGCTGACTCAAATTGTATATATATTATAATATAATATATATAATAGTATCCGAAATTTCGGAATCGTCAATGCTCTTGCTCCAAGCCTCCAACTCCTCTACTCCTCCATGGAGCTGCCCTAAACCAAAATCGGGAATCCAATTTGACGATTTCATCAATGCCATTGCCTTTGAAGTGTCTCCACCGCGGAGATCGACATGATTTCAGAATCCTTCCCCACAATTGCTCCTTGATCTCCACCGCGGATATCGACATGATTTCGGAATCGTTCCCCACAATCGCTCCTTGATCTCCACTGCAAAGATTGACGGAGTTGAGAAAAAGAAACCCTAGCTCTCTTCGTTCGCTCTCTGCAGCTTGTTCTTTTCCACCGATCTTTCTCTTCCTTCACTCTCGCTACACGCTTTCGAATGATCGTTTTAAGCGTCATCATAAGTAGGTGATTGTCTTTCCCTATCTTCGCCTCTTGCTTTAAATTACCTAGAATGCCACTGATTTTCAAAAATCAAAAATAAATATCTAAAATACTCCAAAAATGGTAAAAATTTATAGGTATATTAAATACACCTATATTAACATTTTTAGAAAAAAAATAAAAAAAAAATAAAAAAAATAGGTGTGTGCAACCGGGAGCAGGCAACAGTACCTGCTCCCAGGTGCAGGAGATCGGTTCCCCAACATATTACGTTCAAGGCTTGTTGTAGACAATATAGGATTTTTAGATATAGAATTTATATTACTGTTCTGAACTCAAAATAACTTTATTAATTTTTAATATAACTTTACTCATTCCCAATACAACTTTAGTTGTTGCCAACGCACATCATTACATTCTCATTCCATATATAAGTTTAATTCAAAAAATTTATATGATTTGGAATATACTTCTAAATTTTTGGAACATTGTTATAATTTACTAACCACATTCTACGCATATTCTTACTATTTTTTTTACTAACAATATTCTGTAAACTTCTTACAAATATTTTTATTTTTTCTCCTTTATCAACGAATGAACGCTCCTACGATAAATGAGGAGAATAACACCACCTCAAGTTTCAACTGTTGCTGCTGGTGTAGAAAAACTTGCTGCCGAAACCAAATGGAAAACGTAGTTACTAAGCTTCGAACAGAGCATACCCAACGCTTGAGCAATTGCCCTTACCACCAATTTGAAATTTGCAAATGTCAAAAGCAAATAGTGAGTCTTTGACAACAAAAATATCTTAACGGTCTTTCTTTTCAAATTATATTATAGATTTCTCACATTAAGTTAATTTTTACTATGAGGCATGTTACTTATTTATTAATCACCATTAACTTCTAAAATATTTTTTTATTAGATACCTATGCAGTCTGGATTGAATTTTTAATTTAAAATTGTGTACGTAACCAAAATATATTTTTTATTTTTAAAATAACTTTTAAATTAGATATATTAGCTTTGTGTTCGTGAGATTTTGGGAACTTTTCAATATAAACGGAATTTCTTTATCTTTATTGTACTTTTTTATTGGTATGTATTTTTACAATTATCTTAAATTATCTTACCTTCAGGCCCTTAAGACATTCTTGCAAATTTCAATACAATATTTTAACAATCATATGACAATAAGCCTATTTTTTTCCTTTTTATAGGACATTCTTATAAATTTTAATACAAAATTTTAATAATCATCTCGCAATATGCCTGTTTTTTCCTGCTGACAGGACAGTCTTGCAAATTTCAATACAACAATTTAGGGTGTGTTTGAGAATGGATAAAACTTTTGATGAAAAGTTGTAAAGAGTAAAAGTTGTCGAATGATGTGATATGATAGAGATAATGATGATGAATAAATAGGATAAAGTTGAAATAGATAGGTTAGTTGTGTTGGTAGTTGTGTAGAAATGATTGAAAAGTAAGATAATTGTATAGAAAAATGTGAAGAAATGATTGAAAAATAAGATTGTTGTGGAAAGTGAAAAATTTTAGATTGAAAAGTTTTAACTTGACAACTTCTCTTTATTACCAAACACACCCTTAATAATAATCTGGCAGTATACCTATTTTTTCCCACTGATTGGTCAGCAGTTATTCTTTTCCCACCGAGTGGTCATTTTTCATACTGATAGGAAATTCTTGCAAATTTGGTTTATAAACTTAAAACACCTAACTTTACTTAGTTAATAAAAAAACTGAAAAAATAAAAAAATATGTTTTTGGATTGGGCTGCTGGATGCACCCCAACCACGGCTGACATCAGTTGGTGTGCTAAAACTGGATCAGATCTAAACGAAAGAATGACTACCAAATTACCTTCCGTGAGGGCATGTCTATATGGTGTGCATTCAAATTCAACCTTTCATATCTATAGTATAAGATAGGTTGTAATTAAAAACCGTCCAATTTAATTATAGTAAAGTAGGTTATCAAGTCTTGGTATATGAAACCAACCCGAATTAATAATATATTTTATGAAATATCTTTAGATTTTATAGTAGAAGACATAAATATATTCTTTAAAAATGTATAGAAATTTATTTATTATTTAGTAAATTTAATAAATATATTTCAAAATTTATATTATTGTTATTATTATTATCTTGATATAAGTTTTAAGTCAAACTTATAATAAAATTATGAATTTTCAAATATAATATAAAAATAATTTTAAAGGATAAATTTAGAACCCAAATGGATCTGAACTTGAAAAATAGTGTACTTTCGTTTTTCAAACCTAAAATATACCAGTTGGAGGCCTAATTTTTTCATTTTTGGTGCCTGTTCAAACAATCTGGGCGATTGAATAACCCAGGACGAGACCGATTGCCAGAGGAAAACCATTATTTAGTCTCTGTCATAATAACCTTCATCAAATCTGTGCACATATTTTGGATTGGCAAATCAACGACTGTTTTCTTTAAAAAAGAAAGGTAAATTTCCAAACATACATATAAATTTTGACAATAATTTTTTACATGTGCACATATTTTCAATAATTCTTTTCTAACCTCAAAATTTTCGCAAAAATTCCATTCATAGCTATTCTATCATGATCCATTAACGCATATCTAAAATATCTAATATATCCTTGCGTATAAGAAAAAAGTCGTGGTACTGCACAACTTCTCAACGGTGCACAAAAAAGTGGAAGTGAAAGGAGATGATATTTTTCTATGCTTTCATAATTAACTCTATATCAACATGGGCACATTAATCATGTTATACATGTGTCTTAATGGCAGCTTCTAATGGATACCAACTATACGAGTATTAGAGGAATTTTAGGAAAAATTAATTAGTATGATAAAAATTATCAACACCTGTATACATAAGGAACTATGGTAACAAAATTTTAGTACATTTAGAAAATTTTCAAATAACATAAAATAATCACAAGATTACTTTCTTGTGAAGCTTAAAATTAAAACAGTGCTGCTAAACTTCTTTTCTTGTTTCTTTGATACAGCATTTTGAGCATTATTTCCTCTTTTTAAAACTCTATTACCGAAAATTATATATATTATCTTCGTTCGCATGATCCAAGTCGTTCATCATATTGTCGAGCAGTCGAGCGTGGAACGTGGGGGACTATGGAGAGGTGGTCATTATTTGGGCAACCAGATTATCCACGTTGCTGCGATTTTGCCGATGATGCGAACCATCTGCTTTGTCAATCTTTAACCACTTGCTTGGAATTTCAAGTGTACAGCCAAGTGTACAATCAAGTGTCGGCCATCCGCATAGTGGTGACATTGCCCAGCAGTGGCAACGTCCTCGGTTTTAACTCTCGCCTTCAGTAACTCTGGACTGGCATATCTGGTAGCAATGTATCTTCCTGAAAAAAAGAAAACGGAGAAGTGTGTTTCCCAAAAAAATTGATGGAAGTAATATATTTTTAAAAAAAATTTGTCTCAAGGTCCTAATGTAATAAATATTGATATGGTTATAAATATATACATAAATAAAATTATTCACATAAAAGACAACAAACTCTAATATATTTTTAAGGAAGATAAGAACTGCCACCTTATTTATTCAACAAACAAGTACTCGCTTAAAACTTTTGCTCAATATCGGGCTCAAACTCATATGAACAAGCTTAACAACCTCGTCCACAACCGGCCAGGAACGGATATTTGGCTCTCTCTCTCCCTCTCCTCTTCACCTTCACATTAATAGGGACTCCCTAATTTTGATAAACTTTTTGAGGAAAAATTGCCACATTCTTTCACAGGGACTTCGCATGAGAGATCAAACAACTAACTGCAAACTAGCCAAATTTCTTTTTTTCACAATTTTAAAAAGATTACTAAAAGAGCTACTCACTCTTTAGCTCCTTGCACATCAAAAGACATTGTGATATGTAAGGGCTGCATACACTCTTTTTTTATTTTTTGAAAATTTTTTTATACAATTGTTAATCTAATTATCTTTAATATATGTATTATGTAATAAATAGTTAAAATTTTAAAGGATGTGACTGTGGTATAATATGGTGAGAGTAAAGTAAAATATAGGATATTATGTAATAAAATAATTACAATATATGGAGAAAATAGAAAAAAATAAGCTAATTAAATAATTAAAATGTTAAATTATTTTTGAAAAATGTGTTGAGAGGGATAAAGAAATTTGCTACCCACTCACACCGTTTACTAATTGGAGCCTAAAATAGCTTTGTAATTATATTGAGTTTTAATTAATGTGAAATCATGAATTTTACCTATAGGTACGTTTTGGTATTAAGGAATAAAATGCAGGGAAAATTTTTGGACATTAATTTTTTAAAAATTGGTAAAGAAAGTAGCGGTAAATCATTTTTCCCTTCTTCCTACTGATAGGCGGTGCCTAGATAAATTATGTTAAATTTATTAAAAAATGATCAGAAGTGATCCAATCCTCGTATTAATGCGAAACTAAACAGGTAGTCAAGTTATGATCCGAACCATCTCCTTTGTCAATCTTTTATGTTTTAATGGTAATCCCCACTCCTCTGCCCTCAAAGTTACGATCAGGATTCAGATCGAGAAGAGGACGCAAAGACATTGTCATTTTTATTTTTATTATTATTATTATTATTCTGACCGAAAAGACTTTAGCCACTTGCTTTACAAACTCCACGGTGCAGTTACGGGAACATTCCGTAATGGGATTTTTCGTGAGATTGTGATATTGGGTGGAGAATAAAAAATAAAATATTTTAAATTTTTGGGTGATTGATACCACATGATAAAGATAAAGTTGAAATAAACCAAACTTCACGGTGCCGTTACGGGGACATTCGGTAATGGGATTTTTCGTGAGGCTATGATATTGGGTGGAGAATCAAAATAAAATATTTTAAATTTTTGTGTGATTGACACCAGATGATAAAAATAAAGTTGAAATAAATAAAGTTGTTGAAGAATAGTTATAAATAAAATTAATTAAAATGTATAAATAAAATTGAAAAATAGAATTATTAAATGAATAAATTATTTTGGAGAGATGGAGAGGATGATAAGTTTCCCACCCCATCATATACGCCCACATAGTTTGACGCTAATTGCAGATATATTCACGTAGTTTCATGAAATGCATATTACCCCCACATAATTTTACAAAAATTGCATATTACCCCACGTGGTTACCTGTTGTTAATATCTGATGTTATATTTTAAAAAATTACGAAAATGCCCTTATTAGCATACATAGTTTTATGAGGGTAACATACAATTTCGGTAAAATTATGTGGGATGATATAAAATTTGTGAAACTATGGATGAGGGCATTTTCATCATTTTTTAAAATAAAACGTCAGATATTAACGGCAGTTAACCACGCAGGGTAATATGTAATTTCGGTAAAATTATGTAAGGGTAATATACATTTCGTGAAACTCTGTCGGTATATCTTCAACTAACGTCAAACTATATATGTATATATACAAATTACCCTAAAAATAACGAGTCCAATTTCAATACACATGGGTGCAATACCTATTTATTATATTTTTGAAATTTTTTTAAAAGACTATAAATATGGTTGAGTTTAAGTTATATATTAAGTTTTACCATCTTTTGGTAAATGTATAATTTTTTCTTTTAAAAATATGGATGTTTTAGTTGTTTAAATATGATTGAAACACTCTTATTTTTAAAAATTGAAAAAAAATATATGTACATACACATCTCTAAAAATACTAAAACATGATTTATAAAATTAAATATACTTAAATTAACAATTTTATATAAAATTTTAAAGAATAGGTTTTGCACTCTCGTGAATTAAAATTTTAATACATCTGACTGGTTAAAGTAATATACAAATGGTGCATTTGTTTACATCCAAAATTTTTCAAACATAAACTTTTTTAATCTAAAACTCTTTACTCTTTATAATATTTGATTTTTAAATTTTTCCTTCATATATATAACAATCGTATTTTTTAATTATTTTGATACAAAAATTTTGTATATTCAGGATGTGTTTGGAAGTTATAAAACTTTTAGATGAAAAAATTTAGTTGTAAAAGCTTTTAAATTGAAAGAAAATGATTAAAAATAAAGAAAATAAAATTAAAATAGATATGTTTGTTGTATAGAAATGATTGAAAAATAAAGTAGCTATAATAAGAAAATATAAAGAAATGATTAAAAGTAGTGTATTTATGAAAAGTAAAAAAAGTTTACATTAAAAAGATTTAGGTTAACCATTTTTATTTAGGGAAATTTTTACATGCACTTCGAGTGCACTTAACTTCACTGCACTGTGGTGTATTTTACTCATTTTTATTTTTTGAAATTTTTTTATAAAAGTGTTAATCTAGGTGTTTTTAGCATTTGTATTAATTTTTACTACTTTTTAATACTTTTAATTATTTTTAAAGTTTTTCTAAATCAGTAGCAGTTTCTTAAATACCTAAATCATCACTTGTATAAAAAAATTTTACAAAATAAATATTTACACTCAGGTGCACCGACGCTTAAATGCAACCGGGTGCATCATATCGGTGCTCTTTTTTTTATTACCGGACGCACACCGTTAAATGCAATCAGCTAATCAGATTTCGGGATCGCAATTCAGTGCACCCGGGTGCGTGCAGCCTCAACGCACCCGGGTGCACTGCACCTATTTTTTTTATTTTTTTTTAAAAATTTTTTCATGAAGCTATTAATATAGGTTTATTTAACATATGTATCAATTTTTACTATTTTTGGA
>JAXCLR010000010.1:0-14126 GCA_035584095.1 Annona squamosa | reverse complement strand
GGTAAACTATGTAGGGGTAATAAACATTTTGTGAAACTATGTGGGTATATCTGCAACTAGCATCAAATTATGTAGGTATATATACAAATTACCCTAAAAATAATGAGTCCAATTTCAATACACATGGGTGCAATACCTATTTATTTTTGAAAATTTTTTATAAGACTATTAATATGGATGCGTTTAAGTTATATATTAAGTTTTACCATCTTTTGATAAATGTATAATTTTTTCTTTTAAAAATAATGATGTTTTAGTTGTTTAAAGATGATTGAAACACTCTTATTTCTAAAAATTGAATATATATATATACACATCTCTAAAAATACTAAAACATGATTTATAAATTAAATATGCTTAAATTAACAATTGTATATAAAATTTTAAAAAATATGTTTTGCACTATCGTGAATTAAAATTTTAATACATCTAATTGGTTAAAATAATATACAAATGGTGCATTTGTTTACAACTAAAATTTTTCAAACATAAACTTTTTTAATCTAAAACTTTTTACTCTTTATAATATCTCATTTTAAAAATTTTTTCTTCATATATTCTTATATAACTATCATATTTTTCAATTATTTCTATACAAAATCTTGGTATATTCAGAGTGCGTTTGGGAAGTTATAAAACTTTTAGATGAAAAATTTTAGATGTAAAAGCTTTTAAATTGAAAGAAAATGATGAAAAATAAAGAAAATAAAATTAAAATAGATATGTTAGGTGTATAAAAATGATTGAAAAATAAAGTAGTTTTAATAAGAAGATATGAATAAATGATTTAAAATAGAATATTTATATAAAGTAGTTGTAATAAGAAGATATGAAGAAATGATTAAAAATAGAATATTTATAAAAAGTGAAAAAGTTTACAATAAAAAGATTTAGGTTAACCATTTTTATTTAGGAAAATTTTTCCATGTTCTCCCGGTGTATTTAGCTTCAGTGCACCATGATGTATTTTACACATTTTTTTATTTTTTGAAATTTTTTTTATAAAAGTGTTATTCTAGATGTTTTTCTCATGTGTATTAATTTTTACTAATTTTTGATATTTTTAATTATTTTTTAAAATTTTTTAAAATCAGTAGCAGTTTCGTAAAAACTAAGATTATCGCTTGTATAAAAAAAAATTTAACAAATAAATTTTTACATACGAGAGCACCCAAGTTTAAATACACCTGGGTGCACTATGTCGGTGCTCTTTTGCATATTGCCGGACGCACCCAGGTAAAAGTAATCTGCTAGTCAGATTTCGAATGTCCCATCAGCCAATCTTTAACGTGCATTCCGTGTGATGCATTGCCGGTGCCGGTGCTGGTGCCGGTGCTCGTCTTTGTTGTTAAGCTTCATGATGAAAAATCATATTTCCCATGTGTGTTTTCATGATTCAAGCCGTTAATCATGCGTGTCTAACATGACACCCTTAGAAAAAAAGACACTAATTTTGTTCATCTGGCTTTCATTTGATCCATACCAATGGCCGTCGTGTGTGTTTATAGTTCTTTATTATTGTGGGCTCCTAGATTCCTCCTTTTCCTACGTTTTTTTTATTTTGAATAATCCGAACCATCTGTTTTGTCAATCTTTTATGTTTTAATGGTAATCCCCACTCCTCTGCCCTCAAAATTCCGATCAGGAATAAGATCAAGAAGAGGACGTAAAGACATTGTCATTTTTTTTTTTTTGGCTGAAAAGACATTCAGCCACTTGCTTTACAAACTCCACGGGGCCATTAGAGGGACATTCGGTAATGGGATTTTTCGTGAAACTGTGATATTGGGTGCAGAATGAAAAATAAAATATTTTAAATTTTTGTGTGATTGATACCAAGATAAAGTTCAAAATAAGTAAAACTGTTGAAGAAGAGTTATAAAGAAAAATAATTTAAATATATAAATAGAATTAAAAATAAAATTATTAAATAAATAAATTATTCTGGAGAGATGAAGAGGATGGTAAGTTTCCCACCCCATCATGTGCTATCCCACTTCTATCTAATTCCAAAGATCTCCTTAATGGCTTTTGATTTAATGTGCCAAATGCACCTAAGTTTCAGTGCACTCAAGGAAAAAATTTTATTTTTTAATTTTTTGAATTTTTCTATAAATTATTAATCCAAATCTATTTAACATATATATTAAGTTTCTTTTATCAAAAAAAAAATTTCATTATTTTTGGTTATTTATATATATTGCTCTGAAACGGTCATCTAGGGTGTAATGTTTGGCGGGGTCCTCCCCCTAATCTCTCTTGGTGTTTTGTTTAAAAAAAAAATTGGTTGAACTAGTTGAGGGTTGGAGTCTTAAATGTAATTTTGTGATATATTATAAAAAAGTAATGAAAAATACATTTTGATCAAGAGTATTTATGAAAATTGATGTTTTAAATTTAAGATAAGTTTGGGAAATATAATTTTGGACGAAACTGTTCTAAACTAGAAACTTCGTCCAAATGTCTCGTAGACGAAGTGGCCTCAATTGAAGGGTTTGTTCGAATACACACAACCTTTGAATAGCATGTAAACAAGATTGTCCACAATAGTTTTCTCAGTCCTTTTGTAATTTCTTATTTTTTAACATTCAACACTCCCTCTTATTCAATGTGTTTGTTTCATTTACTTACATTCAATTATTTACTTCAAATCACCCCTTTACTCCCCAACCCACATCCACCAAACTTAGCTTTATATTTTTTTTCATTTGTCTTTTAATAATCCATGGGCCCCAACCCTTGGATTTGCCTATGACAGTCTGATTTCTGTCAGCTTAGCACCTGGCCCTATTGGCGTGCTGGATATTAGCGATGCAATTGGCTGTAGTGGTAGAAATTGGGGTGGGTTGACCTACCTAACCTAGCATGGACTATACGTAAACTTGTCTCCTTTTTTATGGATATTATTAGAATATTGTGGGATACGTGGACAGCTGAATGGAATAATATTGCATGTTGTCTTCAATCCGAAAGAGATTAAGTATGGATTATTATAGTCTTCCTGAGTATTTTATTTCTCTACGGGGTTGGGACTTAGCTAGGACGTGAATGTGAATTTCCCATACCTGTTACTAAGCTGTCAAGTTTATGAATTTTGCAAATTTTGAATTTAAGAGTGTATCGGCAATCATAAAAAATTGTGAATTTAAACTTTTTCACTATTTAAATATACTATTTTTAATTATTTCTTTAAATCTTTTTGTGTAATTGTCCTAATTTTTAATCATTCCACCTATACAGCTATTCTCTCTATTTTAATTATATAATCTTTACTCATTCTTATTACTTCTATAATATCACCTCACTCATCTATTTTAAAAAGTTTTATATAAAAAAATTTTTCTTTCGAAAATTTTATTAAATGCCTAACTGAAAATTTTCTATTTGCCGTAGATGATTTAAAATTTTTGAAATGTTTAGTGGTGATCTCTTCATTAATGTAAACATAACACTATTAATTTTTAACCATAATGACTGAAATTCCCTTTCACAGTTTAGTAAGTATTTTTATTTAAATTTAAAAAAGGTGGTCCAAAATTTTTTATCTGAATAAGTTAGTCCATTTAAAGTTTAAAGACATTTTTGTCATTTTAAGCAAAAAAATTAATAGCGCGAGGATTTCATGTCAGGGGATCGACAAAACTATATATGAATATATGTTTCAAAACTTTAAATCATCTGCCTTAAATATGAAATTTAATGATCTAAAATTAAAATTGTGTAAACTTGAAGTATCTACATTCAAATCTCCATGTTGGCTAAAGTTGACAATTTTCAGGCAAAGTTGAAGCTGTCCTTGTTCACGTAGTGGGGTAAGAGAGCACCAGGCACAGGCCAGCTCTCTCTCACAGGTGAAGTATCGGGTAAAAAATTTATGTATATCTTATTTTTAACATCTACACCATTTATATCATTTTAATTAAAACTGCATATCATTATATAAAAGTTAATTATTTGTATGATTTTTAAGAATTAGATTTATTAAAATATCTGTTTTTGAATTTATATAATTATTCTAAATTTAGCAGAATAAAAATATGTTTTTGTGTGGGCCCCACTGAAATTGGTTCCTGTATCAAATGTCTTGTTGCTTTTTTACATATTTTTATTTTTAAAAATCCAAAAATATAAATTATAGTATGAGAGTTGATCTAGATGAAGCCCACAAACCTCTGAAAACTTAAAAATAAAAGATGTTTTTAAGCTACGTATGTATGTTGCCGGATATGTGACCAGTTGCCATAAAAGTGAAAACATTTGGTTTGGGCCTCATCAAGGTGGTGGTCGGACATTTAAACAATATATTCGTCTTATTTAAAATAATATTTTATGCATTCTCGATAAAAAGATCGTATCAGAAAAATATGCGTACATATTTCAAACTTGATTAAAAATTTAATAAGTTTTTATATATTGTCCATCGTATTAATTTTATGGTATATTATGATTACTTCATACTAAATTTTTCTTAATTATATATAATATATTAAAAATGTTACGTTAGGTCAAAGGTCTCTTGAGAATAGAATTTGCATAAGATTATAGAAACATGAGGGCACTTTTAATCTCTTGCATCAATCATAATACTAACAGAGTAGATGATCTAAAAAATGCTAACGTAGATTGTAGATTACTCCTCTTAAAGACTCCCATGGATTGCCTCGACATCGTGGTAATAGCTACTACCCCGCATACGAGTGGTTGGTTGTTTGAATACTGTTGGATACAACAGTAACAAATATGAGCTTTATATCTTACATTTGTGAAAGTTTATTATTTCTCTCCTTATATAAAGGTATGAATGAACTTCATTATAGTATGAGAATGTCATGACTCCCACGAATTTCAAAGGTCAACTTTATCACATAGGCCCTATTATAATACAAAAATAAGAGAAAAACCAAATGAGACCAAGGATGCAACTTAGTCACAGTTAAACCCGAACTCAGCCCATCGACCTCGATTGCTAGGGTTTCAATTTCTTTTAGCAGTAGATCCTCCTCTTGAAGAGCCATTAGAAGTTTACTCGCTGGTAACTTACTTTATACTAAATTGTTCTTAATTATATATAATATATTAAAAATGTTACGTTAGATGAAAGGTTTCTTGAGAATAAAATTTGCATAAGATTATAGAAACATGAGAGAAATTTTGATCTCTTGCATCAATTATAATACTGATAGAGTAGATGATCTCAAAAATACTAACATAGATTGTAGATTACTACTTTTAAAACTTCCTTGAATCACTAGGACATCGTGGTAATAGCTACTATCCGCCTACGGGTGGTCATTTATTTGAATGTTGCTAGATGCAACTTTACATCTTTCTTTTATGATGAAAGTTTTACAATTTCCTCCCATTTGTAGAGGTTTATTATTTCCCTCCCATGGTAAGGGTTTAGAAAAAATTTCTCCTCATTGTGTGTGAGGGGAAATAGATTTTATTATATTATAAGTATGTCATGATATATATACAAAAATATCAAAAAAAAAACTCCCATGAATTTCAAGGGTCAACTTTATCACATAGGCCCCATTATAATACAAAGAATAAGGGAAAAACCAAATGAGACCAGGGATGCAACTTGATCGCAGTTAACCCTGAACTTAGCTTGTTGAGCCCAATTGCTGGGGGTTTCAATTTCTTTCAGCAGCGGATCCTCCTCTTGAAAAGCCATTAGAAGTCTACTCGCTCAGAACTTACTACTTCGAAGAGCCTTAGGTCGCTTCGAAAGTCTTTGAAAATCTACTCACTGGAGACCCCCCACAAATCCTCCCTTCGGCCACTCAGTGTGTATTCATGCAGGAAGGCACCGTAAATCTTGAGTATTTTGAATTTTTCCTTTTGGATCCTAAGCTGAGGGGCGGGTAGAACCTTCAGTCCAAGAGAGGGACTTGTGTTGATTTAATCGCTCACCTACATCCCCTTCACCCAACACTCTTTTGCTTGTGTATGACCAAATTTGTATGACCTGGGACTAGGCTGAGTTGAAATTTTAAATTGAATTCAAAAATAAGACCAAAAATAGTTAATCATGTCCCCACATGGAAAGTTTCAACCAACCAGCATATATTTATTTATTAAAAGTTATAAGCCACATTATTTATGATTAAATATATTCTAACTTTGTTTTTAGAATTTTATCTTATAATAATTAACATGTAAGTTTAGTATGAATACATCTTTAGACTAAATTAAAAAATTCATAATTGACTGGAATTGCCAATCTAAATTATTGATTCAATTTGTAAATGAAATTTTCAATAAGATATTTTTTGCGAACTTATTTTAATAATTTTTTTATACTATATATGTTTAATAAGTTTTTTTTTATAGCTAGTGGTGTTTTACTCTCTTTAATTAGTAAGATGTTGAGGCACTTAACCTTTAAATTTAATATAGATGCAACGTTATATTCAATAAACATACAAAATTTTAAAACTATCGTACTCGAATTGCATTTTTGACCTAACCTATCACCTAGATATCAATCTAAAGTTTGTCTTAAGATATACTGAGAAAAGATGAGGATTAGGTTGACCTAACCTATCACCTAGATATCAATCTAAAGTTTGTCTTAAGATATACTGAGAAAAAGATGAGGATTAGGTCAAATAAGATATTTAAAAAGCAAAATTAGAATTAGGCAAACTTTGACGGGTATAACTTGATTTAATTTCCACCTCCAACCTAAAAAACCTAAACTCAAGGAACTCAATTATAAATAAAATTAAAGTTAAAGCAAACCTAAAATTGAGGCAGAGGAATATGCTTTTCCATTTTTTTGTTTAATGTAAAATATTTTACACAGTAGTACATAAATAAAATATTTCTTGATATTTATGTATTTATATTATTTATATGGATGTTTGAATACATGTTTTCCATGTTTCGATTCTTTTGTACATAAATTATATTATTTTAATTTATATCTATCTTTATATTTATTTTAGAGTGTGTTCAGGAATGAATAAAACTTTTAATGAAATGTTATAAAGAGTAGAAGTTATCAAATGATGTGATCTAATAGGGGTAATGATGAAGAATAAATAGGATAAAGTTGAAATAGATAGGTTATTTGTGTTGGTAGTCGTGTAGAAATGATTGAAAAGTAGGGTAATTAGATAGAAAATGTGAAGAAATAATTTAAAAAATAGGGTACTTGTGGAGAATGAAAAGTTTTAAATTGAAAAATTTTAACTTAACAACTTTACTTATTACCAAACACACCCTTAATTTTATTAATTTTCTTCTTTTATCTTGCTTTGAAGGGTTAAATTTCTTCTAGTTATATATTATAAATATTATAGTTTTAAAAATAAATGTAGTTATAATATGAATCATTATTCTTGCTTATCTGATTAGTTGTTTTTGTATATTTAATTAAAATTTTGACCTTGTCACTCCTTCATTAAAGAATATTTTTCAATCTAAACTCACCCATATTTGATTTTTATAAATAGAGTCATAGCTTAAATTTTACAAATAGAGTTACGATTAAAGTTAAAATTAAAAATTTTTATTGAAATTTATACAACATGACAATTTGATATTACAAATCTAACACATTCACAGCCCTTGTACCATTAATGAAATTTTTCTATCAACACCCTATACAAAGGGAAAAGTCTGTAAAAAACCTTGCTCCAAAGAGAAAATTGTAAAACCTCCGACATCACGATGAAGGGAGATTCGACTGGGGGGCTATTTAGTAGTTCCCAAGTTACCAGTCAAGCAACTGCATGGTGACGTTAAAGTTTAAATTTTATAAGGAGAGTTAAGGGAAGTTAGGGCTACATTTGTGGTAAATTCTAGTTTTGTAAACAGGAATTACACACTATCAATCCACATCCAAAATGTTTAACTTAATGATTTGATAAATTTTTGAAATTAATATATCATACTCATGGTAGTTTATATGGGCTTTATTACCATATAATCCCTTTTAATTTTTTTATTAATTCTACTATATTACATTTTATCTTCACTTATATTATAATTTAGCTAAAGAGTCCTTATATCATTTATTCTTATTTCATCTTATGAATCAATCCCAAATACAATATTTTTCACAAAGAGAAATGCTCTTCACATGAGAGACCACATCTTATGAATCATCTTATGAATCAATCCCTTACCCACGATGTCCTAGGTAGATGTCATGACTATCCAAGTTTTAATCGGTTGGCACCCTTTCAAATTTAAGATCTTAATGTTTTATAAAAAAAAATTAAATCTATTCAATGTATTTAACATCATCTGATTAACAAGGAAACTAAGTTTCACCCAAATTAAGCACGTGCATACGCTACATTTATTGAAAAATATATACATTCATGTATAAATTATGAAAAATACTTAAATCCATTTACATATATACTTAATATAATAATATTTTATAGAATCATTTATCTTTGTAGTAATGATATTTTAGAAGTTTAGAAGTTAAAAAATATAATTTTTTGGTAATTAAAAATACAATTTTAGAATTGATATTTAGCAATAAAATATTTTAGTATATTGATTTTACACAGTTTTAAATGGATCCATCCACAGTAAAATTAGATAAATGAAAGGATTTATACAATAATATAGATGATACTTAATACTACAACTGTAGTGGATTTCTTTTACCAAGAATTACGATATTAAAATGAAAGGAGTTGTATAGAAGAGAGGTTTTACAGAAACAAACCCCTATATGAAAGAAAATGATATGACCTTTCTATCATATCCCAATTTAGTTAAGAAACTAAGAATTTTACACAAAGGATCATTGAATTACAATGGTTGTTCCTCACAAACTGCTCAATCTAACTATCCTCTACAGAAATGAACAAATGAAAGACATACAAAACAATCCTCTCCTCCCATCTCTCAACCTCACTTATTTATAAATAGGCCCACCAACTAGCCCAAGCCCACTAATCACCAACCCTATCATTCCACCCCCTTACAATCCATGTAAGTTTAGTGTAAACAAATCTTTAGACTAAATTAAAAAATTCATAATTGACTTGAATTGCCAATCTAAATTATTGATTCAACTTGTAAATGAAATTTTCATTAAGATATTTTTTGCTAACTTATTTTAATATTTTTTTTTACATTATATGTTTAATAAGTTTTTTTTATTTATTATAGCTAGTGGTATTTTACTCTCTTTAATTAGTAAGATGTAGAGGCACCTAACCTTTAAATTTAATATAGATGTGATTTTATATTCAATAGATGTACAAAATTTTAAAATTATTGCACTTGAATCGCATTTTTGACACAACCTATCACCTAGATATCAATCTAAAGTTTATCTTAAGATATATTGACAAAAGATGAGGATTAGGACAAATAAGATATTTAAAAAGTAGAATTAGTATTAGGCAAACTTTGACTTGTATAACTTGATTTAATTCCCACCTCCAAACTAAAGAACTTAAACTTAAGGAAACCAATAATAAATAAAATTAGAGTTCAAGCAAACCTAAAATCGAAGAACAAGAATATGATTTTCCATTTTTTCTTTAATGTAAAATATATTACACGGTAGTACATAAATAAAATATTTCTTGATATTTATGTATTTATATTGTTTATATTGATGTTTGAATACATGTTTTCCATGTTTCAATTCTTTTGTAGACAAATTATATTATTTTAATTTATACCTATCTTTATATTTATTTTAATTTTATTAATTTTCTTCTTTTATCTTGCTTTGAAGGGTTAAATTTCTTCTAGATATATATTATAAATAATTATATTTTTAAAATTAAATGTAGTTATGATATGTATCATTATTCTTACTTATGTGATTAGTTGTTTTTGTATATTTAATTAAAATTTTGAGCTTGTCACTCTTACGTTAAAAGAATATTTTTCAATCCAAACTCACCCATAATTGATTTTTATAAATAGAGTCACGTTTAAATTTTACAAATAGAGTTATAGTTAAAGTTAAAGTTAAAATTTTTTACCAAAATTTATATAGCTGAACAATTTAATATTACAAATCTAATACATTCACTACCCTTGTACCGTTAATAAAAATTTTCTGTAAAGACCCTATCCAAAGGAAAAAGTCTGTAAGAAACTCTACTCCAAGGAGAAAATTGTAAAACTTTCAACAAGGTTCACAAAGAAGGGCGATTCGACTTGGGTGGGCTGTTTAGTAGCTCCCGAGTTACCGGTCGAGCAACTGCATGGTGATGTTAAAGTTAAAGTTTTATAAAGAGAGTTAAGGCAAGTTAAGGCTAGATTTGAGGAAATTCCAGTTTTGTAAACACGAATTACACACTATCAATCCACATCCAAAATGTTTAACTTAATGATGTGATAAAATTTTGAAATTAATATATCAGACTCATGGTAGTTTATATGGGCTCTATTATCATATAATCCCTTTTAATTTTTTATTGATTCTACTATATTACATTTTATCTTAACTTATATTATAATTTAGCTAAAGAGTCCTTATATTAGTTATTCTTATTTCATCTTATGAATCAATCCCAAATATTCTTACAATTTTTTTCACAAAGAGAACTGCTCTTCACATGAGAGACCACAACTACATATATACCGGGGACAAAACAGGATTTAAACCCCTTACCCACGATGTCCTATGTAGATGTCGTGACTATCCGAGCTACAAGTGGTTGACACCCTTTTAAATTTAAGATCTTAATGTTTTATTTAAAAAAAATATTAAATCTATTGAATGTATTTAACATCATTTGATTAACAAGAAAACTAAGTTTCACCCAAATCAAGCATGTGCATAGGCTACAATTATTGAAAAATATATACATTCATGTACAAATTATGAAAAATACTTAAATCCATTCACATATATACTAGAATATAATAATATTTTATAGAATTATTTATCTATGTAGTAATGATATTTTAGATAGTTTAGATGTTAAAAATATAAATTTTTGATAATTGAAAATACAATTTTAGAATTGATGTTTAACAATAAAAGATTTTAGTATATTGATTTTACACATTTTTAGATGAATCCATCCCCGGTAATAGTAGATAAATGAAAGAATTTATATAATAATATAGATGATACTAAATACGACAAATGTAGTGGATTTTTTTTTACCAAGAATCAGGATATTAAAATGAAAGGAGTCGTATAGAAGAGAGGTTTTACCGATACAAATACCTATATGGAAGAAAATGATATGACCATTCCATCATATCCCAAATTAGTTACAGAAACTAAGAATTTTACACAAACAATCATTGAATTACAATGACTGCTCATCACAAACTGCTCTATCTAACTATCCTCTACAGAAATGAAATGCAAGAGGTGAACAAATGAAAAACATACAAAATAATTCTCTCCAATCTCTCTGCCTCGCTTATTTATAAATAGGCCTAACGACTAGCCCAAGCCCACTAATCAACAACTCTATCATTCCACTCCCTCACAATCCACCTTGCCCTCAAGGTGGGTACAAATTCTTACAAACAACAAACAAAATGCACAAAACCAAACCACCATAATGGACCACGTTCAAACCAAAAGTCTATCAATTTCAATCCAACGGCAATGCTTACACCAATACAGCACTAAAGATAAGCTTGCATTCATTTCAATCCAATGGCAATGCTTACACCAAGACAACACTAAAGATAAGCTTGCATTGTTGACTCCCTCTGGTCGTCGTTCCAACCATGTTGCAACCAAGTAACGTAGAGACGGACATTGGAAATCATTATTCCTAGGTCCCGAACCCATATTCCAGATTGCTCCCCAAACGAGTAGCTCAGAAAAAGAGAAAAGGGTAAGTCACAACCACGGGGATCCCACATTAGCCTTAGCCAACCTCCCTGGCTTGCCTCTTTGCTGCCTTGATCAATCCTATTCCCAAACAACGGGCAGCTGGTTCCATGGCCATTGTTTGAGCCATTCCTCTCCACCCATTCCACCGTTTCACCAAATACCCCACAGAGATATTTAGTGCGAAAGTTTGGACTTAAGGAACCCTTAATATCAGTTGCCCCAATAATCATTTTTTCCAAGCCAAGGAAGATTAAGGAAAGTGAGATCGTCCTTACCTTCCATATAAGTGGCAATAAACAATAACAGCAATACCATGTCTATACCGATTTCATTGCGGCTTTTCAATAAACAGTTGCGATGCATGTGCAGGGGACGATGGTCCTCTACCTCCTTAGGTGTTGCCCTCTCCCACCCCAATGATATCGCCAACAGTGACTGCTCTTCCGACAGGGAGTCGCACAGGATGATGGTCTCTTCCTCTGCCTTTCAACCTGCCATACGCTGTTGGTGTTGTCGGCGCCGATCAGCAACCCATTCCACCCGAGATGTCCGAGCTTCAAGATTATCATCTCCTTTCACTAACTTCTGCACTCCATAGATTCGCTCCAGTCAAGCTAGTCGGTCTTCTAGGTTGCATTCATGATCTTTTGCTGCCGGCCAACTGGAAGGTGTTATTTTTGGCTTCGCTATAGCGCTAGCAGTCCGGTCGCCCTTGTGGCTCTCCCTTCTTGCCAGCACCAATTTGCCTCTGCTGCCATAATCATGAGCCATTGCCCCTATAGACGGCGAATGAGATCTCCAAGATGAAGATGGAAATGGATTCCTCCAAGAAGGAGTCATTTCCTCCAATGAGGACAGATTCCTCTTCGACGACAGATCATGGTGATGAAATTGTTTGTTCGGATCATGCAATTTTGTGTTGGCTTGCCTTGTCAAGGGCTCCGCTTGGTATATGTGTAGGAGTACCCAAACTGTGCCGAAGCTATCCCAGCATAAAAATCAGAGGGTGAAATTGGAAATTCTTGGCCAAAATTTAAAAAATCGAGCTGCCCGTTCGTGTTAGAGGCCATGGGTCTCCAAGAAGACGATGTTGCATTCTAATACATCGCCGTGGATGCTGCCCAACCAGAGTAATAGGATGTTGAAGGAGGGCAACCTCTTGGAAACGAATTCCATACCGCTTTGTAAATCGCCAACCTGAGAGTTCACAGTTCTATAACGATCTCTCCAAGCCCGCCGATCTTGAGTGCTCTGATACGTTTGATATGACCATTCGATCATATTCCAAATCAATTACAAAAACTAAGAATTTTACTCAATCATTGAATTACAATGGTTGCTCCTCACAAACTACTCTATCTAACTATCCTCTACAGAAGTGAACAAATGAAAGATATACAAAACAATCCTCTCCTCCTCTTCCTCACCTACTTATAACTAGGTCCACCGACTAGCCCAAGCCTACTATTCACCAACCCTATCATTCAAGAATCCCATTATAACAGTGCTAGCGCTTCCTCCTCAAGATGCATCGGCGATCTCGTTTCTGCTATCGCCATCGACTAAGAAACTGCTAACGGGATCATAGGGCTCTAATACCTTTGATATGACCATTCCATCATATCCCAACTTAGTTACAGAAACTAAGAATTTTACTAAAAGAATTATTGAATTACAATGGTTACTCCTCGCAAATTGCTCTATTTAACTATCCTCTATAAAAATGAAATGTGAGAAATGAACAAATGAAAGACATACAAAACAATCCTCTCATCTCATCTCTTTGCCTCACCTACTAATAACTGGGCCCACCGACTAACCCAAGCCCACTACTTACCAACCCTAACAGAAAATTGCTGCCGGTGGCCAATTCGGAGATGTTTCACCATGTTTCTTGAATCTATTGAATGGATGGTCCAATTGTCTGAAAATTAGTGAAAATTCAATAAATAAGTAATCTAGACAACCAATGTCAGTTTCTAAAATTAAATTACTTTTAAGTAATAGGGGGCATGATAATTCTAGTCCAAGTTAATAACAAGTTTTAATGACTCTTAAATGGATGGCATGTACTTCGAGATCGGAAGCATGCATTGGGCTGAAAATTTATATGAACATAATAAATAATACATTTAAAAATATCAACAGTTTTTTCATAAAAAAATATTAACAATTTCAGATTTGAAATTGTATGCTGGTTTCATAATAAGCGCATAAATTGTACATCAGTTTCGCCAGATGTTAATAAAAATTTCAGTTCGCATAATAAGTTAATAACATGCTTTGGTGGACCGAATCATTCTCTGCAATGGTTGATGGCAAT